>CM029606.1:58595663-58700663 GCA_017311375.1 Mytilus coruscus
GGAATGTAGAAAGGAATATGTATGGGAGTTCAAGATTTCCTTCTACCAATAATATGTGGCAAAGGTTATGTCACTGTCTATTTTTTATGAATACTGATAGGTGCAAATTGTGTAGTTCTAACTGTATTAGGTCTTAGTATTTTATTTACATATTGTTTTTATTGATTTACTGATCTATTTCTACATTTATCATACTTGTGTCTCTATATTTCCTAATTCACTTTCGATGTTGCTCCTGATTTAAATTACATATTCATATTATCTATATTTACATATAAGATTGAACAAAAAGCATCTAAAAATGTTATTGTTTGATTTGAAATTATCAACCAAGACAAACTGGGTTTATTAAATCAACATTTACCCAAAATTCAATAATTTACCATAAAATACTTAGACATTGGCATCTTTGGGGTCAAGTGAAATCGTATTTATATAAAGTGTATGTTTCCGTTTACCATTTTCTGCTATGTTTCGACTATCTTCGGTCTTTTTCATGGCAAGACTTTAATCTGTTGAAAGCAACAACTAAAAAGTATTAATTGCATATTTGAATCTTTTTAAGATCTCTTACATTATGATTATCTGTAAATGCACGTTTGGGTTCAGCTGAACACATGCAATTTGTGTTAAAATAATCAGTAAGTCTAGGTTTTTTCTGCTCATATTGTAAGGAGAGTAAAGGAAATAAAAAAGACATGACTATGTTGCAAATGAGTTAAAATATTGAAAATTTACCTTCTCCAACAACCAACTTTGATTCAATCGATTCCTGTGTTTTCTTTTGTTCTTGAACAAATACTGTATTTGATGTCTCCAGTTTTAATGTCGTTTTTTCAACTCTTTATTCTCTTCATTCAAACGCTGATTCTCATTCTCTAGATTGTCGACTCTTTTTGTCAAACGGTCCATTAATGAAGACAGTCTGGTCACTTCATCGAAATCTAATAATAATGATCAGGTAAATATTAAGTTCATTTGCATAATTATTATTAACATTACATCGGAGAAATCAAACACAGCAACAAAACATTTAAACATATCTGATTTATAATAAATAATATTTTTATGTAAAAGACTTAGACTTGATATTTTCGTAAAAACTGTTTTAGAAAGTTGTTAGTTTTTAAAAACACAATGATAGAATTGGACGAGATATCTGCATCTTTTCACAACCCCACCGTAGAGGACTGCCATTCTCCAAATGAGAATAACCTGCAGCAGATGGAGGGTTGAAGGTACAGTAATATCTTAATAGTTGTAATGATAGTCTAAGTCGGTCAAAGATTAAAGTTAGGATTATGCTGATATTTTCTTGGCTCTCGGGTGTTCTTTTCATTTACTTCGACAGGAATATTTGATAACAATAACTATTCGAAACAGTTTTTTTAGAACAAATATTCATAAAGCAAACATCGTTATGAATTGTCCTCTGGTTTTTGCTTAAGAGTTTAATTGATAATGCCAAGGTAATGACAATTTGCTTCTTTATAATTTGAAATATGACCCTGTGAGTGTTTCTTTTTTCAAAAGTGAAATTCGGTAAAATTTACTTAAAGCATTTGGACCAGACCGTATCTTTTGTTCCGTTCCAGACGTAGCTGTATGAAATCTACACGAAAGTTCATGTATCGAAATTAGATTGTATGTCGGCATAATCTCACGATATAAGTAAGTTAAACTTAATATGAAGTACTTGTCTTCTTGTGTTTTTATAATGTCTTATTGCGGTATAATAGTAAAAACGTTTTTTTTTTTTTGGCTTATCATTAAGATAAAAAATAAATGTTGAGTATACGTCGTTTGAAAGCAATTCAATATACTGTTTTATATTCTCTTCCCTGTACCTATGATCGCGAATTTACAGGGGATGGTTGGGGTTAGAACCCCGTCCTATGCATGTGAAAGTTGTTAACCTAGCCAGTGATGATCTTTATTGATACCTAATGCCTTTTTTTTCTTTATACCTTATGTTCTTTTTGAAATTTGCCAGTGCAAACTCAATAATGAATATAATAACTGACTTTATCTTTATCCTACAAATTATCAACAGTTGTCACAGCAATGACTTCATTTAACATTCTTCCCGGCAAAAAGTAAAATAATCATCTCGGATATGCTATATTCGGTTGTATCTTCCATCGAATAGGTCACATTGAGTAGATTGGTTTCTATTAATGAGTGTAATCTAGGCTGAACAGGGTATAAAATCTGATTTTAAAAGGGCAATGTAATGTTTCCCCCCTCCCCCCCAAGTTACTTATAGTTTATTTTTGAAAGTTCCATGCATGCACTATAAACCAACTTAAATCAGAAGTTGGCTGCATATGTACTAGACTACATTGATTATTACCCGACACTTCTATATAAGTCTTACTTTAGCTGGATTTTACTGCACGCCCATCTTAAACATGCTGAACTGTACCTTCCTGTACTTTATCATTATCAAGACCATACTGAAAGTCTCAACTAATAGTTGACCTAGCTCAATTGTATTTAAACTATTCTCGACCTTTTTGTAATATTCATTAAGCCAGTGTTTAACCTGGTATTATTTCTGTACTACACTCGACCTAAGATCTGAAGCATACTCCAGTAAAAATCGACCAATTATCAATCATAATAAACAGTTTATTTCGGCATTCATTTATCAGTCTTGAATACGAAAAAATATAGGCAACGGTACTTTTGTATAGAAGAATTAAATCATAATCAATAAATGATAAATCTTTACTAGGCCCGATATCAAGCTAACTTTAAAGACTTTGGGAATCACTGCTTCCATGAACAGATCCATATATGTTATCTATGGACTAATTTACTGCTTACATCCCTTATTTTTATGCAGATATCTATGGTCCCTCTATTGTCAAGGTCAATTAAAACAAAGGGTGTTCCAACTGTTTAGTTCTTATACATCCTTGGCTTTCAAATATTCGGCTTTCAGTTTTCCTGATGAAGGTAAATTCAAAAAGTGCTTCGGGCGCATGGAATTTATAAGGTGTTGTTTCATTTTTCCAAACTTAGTTTATGATGGCACCTTCTGTGACAAATTGGGAAAGTTTTCAATTTTCATATAACATAAAATGCATTTAGAATTTATTTATCTAGGTCCTGCCACGCCTTGTCACTTTTTAAGATGCACATGTTTTGTGTTTGTACCCAGAGTAAATTTTGTGATGTAAACAAGCCCATATCTGTCAATTCATTTTGATTTGACAAGCCATCGTGTAATAATTGCAGCAATCTGACTGAAATCAATTATCCACATTGCTCAGCTACATTTGTTTGTCGCGGCGTGGATGATCTGAAAATATCCTACATGGCGTCAGTTTAAGATGACTTTGAACATGTTGTAAGCAAATTTTAATCAACCAATCATTTCGAGTGACCTGCTGGCACTTTGATTTTAAATATTACACTAACAGTGAAAGATTTTTTATTAAAATTAGATTGGAAATGTCGCCAAGCATGTACACAGATTTTTTATATATTCTATTGCATTCTCCATCTTTAATTCAGACACGGTCATTGAATAGTATGTTAACAGGGAATCAAATAGCAAACATGTATTGACAGAATGAAATAAGATTTAAGAATAATGCCGGGAAATGAAATTGTTAAAACATAGAATTATCGAACTATTTTTGGAAAAATTTAGCAATAAATCCGACACGTTTTGGATAGTCTATATCAAAACATATAGAAATTTTTGAAAAGAAAGATTTGATGGAATGCTGAAATGTCACTTAACATGACCCTTTTGGATTGTTTTAAATCGTACACGCCGATATATAAACCTATCGGAACAAAGTGGGAGATTTCATTTAAATCAAATTGTAATTGTAATAAAGTATATTGATTGGCATGAACAATAGAAAGACAATAGATAATTACACAGCAATATGTGGTTTAAACTGTTTAATTGGGGGACCGTATCAAGTTAAATTCAGATGTTTGTTTATTTTATATTGGATTTTTTCTATTTTATGAGAAATAAAATTCATTTATATTTTATTTATCTGCATGTAGGTCCTATCATACCATGCCTTAAACTTCGAGGGTGCACAGGTTTGTTTGTACTTAAAGCAAATTTAGTGGTGTAAACATGCAAAGCCATATGATAATACCTTATGATTTATCTTAAGACGGTGACGTTTATCTTTGCTTATAAAATGTGCCCAACATTACTCATATACTAGTAGTTTGCACAGATACTATAGAAAGAATGTGAACTAAAGCCTACCAGATGACTGTTCTATACTGTCACATGTTAGAGTCGACATTATCAGTATTTCTCCTACGCCTAAGTCTTGATTCAATAAGTTACCGGAAGTGGTATGATTATCATTAATTTGTGACGTCACATCGCCTGATAGTCTCTAAACTGGTGTACAACATAAAACAATCTTAACAAATTGTACAAAAGAATTTTTTAAGCCAAACATATATAATCATAATTTAATGATTTTATCTCAATAGACTTAGCTATTGCAATGGCTATTTCATAAACGTTTCTCAAACGTTTCTAGCCTCGAAATTTTAATCAAATTCCTAAGGAAAATCAAAACCTTGACCAGTACAAAATTCATTAAAGTCTAGATTCACCAAATGAATTGCGTCACTACCGTTGAAAGTGGTGAATAAACAAAAAATTTACTACATTTGCAGTGATGTGTAAAATAAACCCAACATTTTGAAGGGAAAAAAAGGTTCTGTATAAAAAAAAGATATGACATTTCAAATACCTTTTTTCCAAAATGAATTAATACTAATATCGTTAATATGCATTTATAAGAGAACAAAAATAATTTGTGTTGTCTCTAAGCAATGCTTGTAAGATAAACTTGGGGTGATCTCAGGTGCTCCGGAAGTGTAAGCAGATCCTGCTCCACATGTGACACCAGTCGTGTTGCTCAAGTTAGTACAAACCCGGTAATAAGTTTAATTCGGTAGGTCACATTCGGAAAAAGATGACAGGATTGTAGTTACGAAAATGTAAGCATTATTCAAAGTCAACGGAACAACAGAATATGCATAGAGGAATGGTGAAATGAGCGTTCAAAACCAAATATATATGATTATTAAAATAAATCAATAAACAAATGCCAAATTACACCACCTTAGATTTTTGATTGGATTCGTATTGCAGAGTTTTTAGTTTTCTGTGAAGTGTTTTGTAGAAAGTAAAATAACAAAAATACCGAACTTCAAGGAAAAATCAAAACGGAAAGTTCCTTATCAACTGGAAAAATTAAAAGCTCAAACACATCAAACGAATGGAAAACAACTGTCATATTCCTGACTTTGAACAGGCATTTCCTTATGCAGAAAAAAGTGGATTAAACCTGGTTTTATAGCTAGCGAAACCTCTCACTTGTATGACAGTCGCATAAAATTCCATTATATTGACAACAGTGTGTGAACAAAACAAATAGACATAATAGGTAAAAATGTCATAAATAGGGGTACAGCAGTCAACATTGTGTTATAATCTTAATTACTATGAAAACAAACAAAGATGTCAACAAAGAAAAACAAAATGGTATATAGAGAAAGCACATGAGCAAAATTGAAAGAAAGGAATACAACAAATGACAAGGGAAAATACAAAACTCACTTGAATGACGGTCGCATAGAGTTCAATTACATTGACAACAATGTGTGAGCATAACAAACAGACATAATATGTAAAAACGTCAAAAGATGGGGTACAGCAGTCAACATTGTAATATAATCTTAATCACTGTAAAAACAAATAACTGTTTCAACAAAGAAAAACAAAATGGCATATAGACAAATACATAGGCAAACATGAAAGACAAGAACTCAAAATTGACCATAGCACAATGGCGGGATGTATAAGTACCGATCCACGTCATAGGTATATTATCAAAAATGAATAAACAGTAAAGGTTAAAAATATACAAGGACAAAAAAGGGGAACTTTAACACGTAATTAAGATGACAAATAACGTCAGTACCTAGAATATATACTTCAAGACCATCATGTATTATTTCTGAAGTTGATAAGGAATATTTATCAACAAGGTTTTGGTATCTTCCAATGAAATTTTTAAAAAACAGGACGAGACGTTCTTTGACATAACCTTGGCTCATCAACTTCTGCTTAGACACTGGTGACGTTTTATAGAGTCTGAGTAGCAGCTGCAAGCTCTAGAATACCGAATGAATTGAAAAATGTATATCCCATATGCAGGTGAAGTTAGTATATTGCTGCTAAGGTGGGGAAAATTATAATTTCAAAATTAAAATCGTCTCGCTAGTCATAGATTCTGGTCTTGAGATGACCACATATGTCAAATTCGAGGTATAAGTCTAAAAATGAGGGGGAGGAAGCCGTGTCTGTTGTTTCTTTAATTTCTTGTTCTGGAGGATATATTAATGGAACCCAATCAGAAAAGTTTGGATTTTTAATGGAAAGAACATTATCATTATATCTTAATGTGAAATTAAATGATCGGGCTTCTTTGATTTTTTTGTTTTAACAAATGTCTGAAGGAACTCCGACTCATATGAAAAAAAAGAAGGGCTCGGCAAGGAGAGGCGCATAATTCGTTCCCATAGGAATGCCGACAATTTGCTGAAAAGGTCTACCTCAAAATTCAACAAATAGGTTGTCAATGAAAAACTCCAGCATACTGATCACTTGTTCCTCTGTGTAGCATGTTTTACCTTTTTGTTTACTAATAACAAATTATGCCGTATGGTATCCCAAAGCAATAAATCAATAGCGTACGTTGCCATATTTATATTGAAGAGCATTGTCGATTATTTTTTTAGACGATTTTTCAATTTCACATGTGGAATGGTGGTATAAAGGGTTGAAAAATCAAAAGTTTTGACAGAATTAATTTTAGAGAATGATCGAAATTTAAAATCATCAAAAAGTTCTTTAGAGTTTTTTTAGAATCCACATATGGTTAATACCACTACGCGAATAAACAGTTTCACAGTTTTTCTGAAGACCCTCTTTCACTGCGGCCAGAATTTTTGTCAATCTAATGGACAATTCCTTTGTAGAACATGCAGATGAGCCAGTAATGTACAGTTGTTTGAACGGAATTTTGTGAAGCTTAGGTATCCAATACAAGCCAGGTAAGTCCTCAAATTTGATGTTCAATGTAATGTTCATTGAAGCCATGAAGGACTTACGATACGCCAAAATCTCATCCTTGTATGTGGGATTACCTGATTGCTCATTTATTTCTAATTCATTTACAAGACACTCATAGTAGTACGATTTACATACAAAAACAATATTATCAAAAGCTTTGTCCGCAGGAACAACAACATATTTATCGTGAAGAGATGATAGACATTTCACAGCTTCTTTGTCTCTGAAAACGGACTTTGGTCGATCATTTACACAGTTTTCCAACTTATGAATTCGACGTTTTATCAGAGACCTGATTGTTTTGACCCATTCTGACACATTGTGTCCAGTTCAACTTCTTCTCGTTTAGCCGATCCTCTGGCGTAGTCCTCAATGGAATCCATAATTATTTTGAAATTATGGTTCCAATTAGGTTTCTCTGAACTTAGGACCATGAGATATCACCTTACGGAGATGCTCTTGTTGAATTATGTTTAGATTCCCAGTAATAACATAGCCAGAGGGGCTGTAAATATAAGGCGAGTGGGAACAGTCACATGTTGGAGATATTTTTTAGGTATTTTTCTAAATCAAGGTCCTGCATTGCTTGCTTATAGCTAAATACTTTAAGTGCAATGGTTTTGGTGTAACTGTAGGATACAATACTAACAGACTGATTTGAAAATAAATGGAATTTTATATGTTACCTCTTTGTGATGAAGATCGCTGCTGATGCTGATAGCATCAATTCCTTTATTAGTAAACTGTAAAGGAAGGAAGTTCATCTTTTCATCATGTAAAGGTTCCGATCTTACTGCTTTAAAAAGACAAAAAAGACCTACTTCACAAACTATACTGACCTGTCTGTATATTGGCAAAAATGCATCCCTTGTCAAATGTATAATCTCTCAAACATTTAAGAAAATTAACAGGCAGTGAAAAAAGAATAGTTCTAATGAAATGTAACCCTAGCGGATGATGAAGATGTGAAAGAAGGTCATCAAAGCTCCCAGAGAGCGATCTAGATTTGGAAGATTTTTTAACATTGGGCCGATGGTAATGTTTTGCCCATGACTACGCTGGGTCTTAAGGTAGTATTAGAGAAACTCATTACATTTACATCACTGCAGGCTGGACTTGACACACGTCCTACTCCTTTGATGTTATCATTGCAACCATATGGCATTGCAGTACCTAGTTCCCTTATCCAGAAATTTTCTCTGTCTTTTCGGAAAGGAGTACTTAGTATAGGGCTATTGGTGTGGTTATAAATTTTCTCGATGATGCGTACTTTCATAGATAAAGAAGTATCAGGGTCTGCTGGATTAGAATGGTTATAAAAAACCCTGAATTATGAATCTTTATTATCAGACCGGTGTTGATTCATCCTTTTACGCAAAGTTTGTCGAGTTTCATCAACATCAAGTAGCCCACACAAAGTACATTCAATTCCGTATCCGACATTGTCCGTGGAGCAGTGCAGAGGCTCAAAAGAGTTTGTATAATAAGTTTTCCCTGTTAAGTTACTAGTGAAATCTGCCGAAGTGATTAACATATCACATGTCTTACATGTGCTCTTTTTTCTTTTTTTATGTTTACAAGTAGAAATGATATACTAGTGAAATCTGTCGAAGTGATTAACATATCACATGTCTTACATGTGCTCTTCTTTCTTTTTTTTATGTTTACAAGTAGAAATGATTTACTATTGAAATCTGCCGAAGTGATTAACATATCACATGTCTTTCATGTGCTCTTCTTTCTTTTTCTATGTTTACAAGTAGAAATGAAATACTAGTGAAATCTGCCGAAGTGATTAACATATCACATTTCTTTCATGTGCTCTTCTTTCTTTTTTTATGTTCACAAGTAGAAATGATATACTAGTGAAATATGTCGAAGTGATTAACATATCACATGTCTTACATGTGCTCTTCTTTCTTTTTTTATGTTCACAAGTAGAAATGATATACTAGTGAAATCTGCCGAAGTGATTAACATATCACATGTCTTACATGTGCTCTTCTTTCTTTTTTTATGTTTACAAGTAGAAATGATATACTAGTGAAATCTGCCGAAGTGATTAACATATCACATGTCTTACATGTGCTCTTCTTTCTTTTTTTATGTTTACAAGTAGAAATGATATACTAGTGAAAGCTGCCGAAGTGATTAACATATCACATGTCTTACATGTGGTCTTCTTTCTTTTTTTTTTATGTTCACAAGTAGAAATGATATACTAGTGAAATCTGTCGATGTGATTAACATATCACATGTTTTATATGTGCTCTTCTTTCTTTTTTTATGTTTATAAGTAGAAATGATATACTAGTGAAATCTGCCGAAGTGATTAACATATCACATGTGTTACATGTGCTCTTCTTTATTTTTTTTATGTTTACAAGTAGAAATGATATACTAGTGAAATCTGCCGAAGTGATTAACATATCACATGTCTTACATGTGCTCTTCTTTCTTTTTATGTTTACAAGTAGAAATGATATACTAGTGAAATCTGTCGAAGTGATAAACATATCACATATTTTACATGTGCTCTTCTTTCTTTTTTATGTTTACAAGTAGAAATGATATACTAGTGAAATCTGCCGAAGTGATTAGCATATCACGTCTTACATCAGCTCATTTTTCCTTTTTTATGTTTACAAGTAGAAATGATAGGAATTGATTTACTAATAACGGGTGCCTTTAAACAGTCGAAAATATTTACAGTACATGGTTTAATTTTTGAAAAGTAAATGAATTTTTAAAGAAATTATTACTTTCTGGTCGTACATCGGTCAAAGTAGGGATATCACAAATTAAATGCTACAGTGTTCCGTTTAGCAGAAGTAAACTAAATTTTAGTACCTGTTAGTACTCTTAGACTGTTACCAAGTGGTTTTATCGTTATATGTTTTGTGCTTGGTAGAGGTCTTAAGAGTCGCGCCCTTCACAACTGATTTTTTTTTTCGTGTTTAGTAAGTGTGGTGCTACAACTCCCATGATAGGGACCGGATAAGCGCTCACAAACTGTTCTTTATGTGTCTGTCACAAGACCAAAGTCAGTAATTCAGAGGTCATCATTAATACATGTACATTTGTACCTCATATGATTGCGTTTCGTATATTATTGTTTTATACATGAGAATGATTATGTTTTCTCTTTTAAATAGATTAACGTTTCGTAACCCGCTTTACTCAATGTTGAAGTATGTGAGGCAACCAGTATTTGTTCATATTGCCTTACTTAATAATGACGTGACATTAAATCCAGTATCACGACAGGAAAATCGCCTAGACTATAGGTTATAGTTGAAAGATTTGATCGATTATTAAAGACACATGAAAAAAAAAGCCGAAATGAAAAAAAACGAATAATTCAACATTGCTTTTGTCTATAATAAAACCCCCTTTGCTAATAGTAAAGACTCATATTTTTCCATTTTTTGTCATTCACCATGTTCACAAAGATAGCAAAACTATGCAGTTTTCATTATAATTGTCTTTAACATAAAAAAAGAAATGTTTTGGAATGGTAATAACATGTAAAAATACGTATCATAAACCCTTTGTCGAAAAATAAAAGACAACATTTAGTCAAAACAAAGTAGAAGAAAAGACATGCAGTCCTCAACATACTACATAAAGAACATTACAATTTGTAATTTACATTTCAAATCTATCCCAAATTCATTTTCACCTGCAATATTTCATTTATACATTCGACTGTAAAACAAACTTGGAATGAAGATTTTAATTTCAGTAGTCCTAATTTAGGGCATATGTGTACAAACAATATCATATCATTAAAAATTGAGAAGTTATCAAGGGGGCACTCAAAAACTATATTCGAAGAAAGGCGAATATCAACTTGCCCGTTAAAAAAATATAGAACAACAATAACTATCTTAAAGATCTTCATGTGCTTTTTAGTTTAAACACTTCACGCTCCACTGGCGGAACCTGTAGTATATCATGTATATCATATGGCATGTAAATAGCCAGGTAATGCAATGTACGAGAAAAAGAGAAGCATGTATTTAGGCAACTAAAACTGAAATATTTGTGAATACTTGTAACACAGATATATAAAAACGGTCAGGTAATTCATAACGGTATACAGAGGACAAATTATGGTTTGTTAATATTCAACCCTACACAAATCTTATTTCTTGCCACATAACGTCCTCTTTAATGACATGTGATAAAATCGGGTCGGCATTCCTATACTGCACCCTATGCCTAAACTAGTCTTTTTGGAATCATCGAAAACTGATAAAAAACGATTATCCATTATTTGTATTCATAGAAATAAAATACGCCTTCCTGTGAATCACAAATTCATAGCGTGCTGCTTTATTCACCGACGTGAATTACTTGATGTACGAGAACGTCAAGACAAGAAAAATCCTTGGTTTCTTGTTTCGTAATTGTTGTGTCACACAAATAATTGTTGTCAGTTATAGTAATCTTGTTGTCATCTTTCAACATGTTTAAAGTTGTTCATGAGGTGGTCAATTTGAAATTTGGAGGTTTGGCAATTCCAATATTTTTCTTCTTTAAAACTGTCCTTTTTATGTGATGTGCCTGATCAAATTCAAAAACTTCGTCAGTGGCTTTCTTGTCATGCATTAAAGTATTAGAGAGGCGGTCATTACCAAAACGACTTTCAAACTAGAAAATCGAACTGACAGTGCAATGGGAACAAAGGAAAAACGATTAATGATGTTGTTATTTAGAGACTTTGGTGTTTATGTCAGATTTGTGGACATATTAACGACAACTTTCTGTTTTTCAATACTGTAGGATGCCCTCTATGTGGATGTATGTGGGGTTTTTTTTCGATGGATTGCTGTCTCTCAACATATACCACAACTATCTAATCATTCACATTAACAATTTACCTGTGGTCATGTCAAGGTCATATAAACGTTTTTAGTAGTGCAATCAATTACTATTTCATTGGGACGCAAACATACTTGGTGAATGTTTTATCATATTACTTATTTTATGTATTTCTCTCTATCATATTTAGAATAGGCATCGGTTAACAATAGCATTGAAGTCGTTTTCCACACTTCAACAAAGTGACGATATGTTAACATGGTTAAAGACAAAACTACAAGAAACAGTGATTTCACAAAGACAGTAAAACTATTTTGTTCCGTTAAACAGAGAGATTGTAATGAATGTTTTTAAACTTGTTTGCTTTAAAGATACTATAAATCAGGATGTTTATTACATGTTGTATTCGATTCCACATTGTACAAACGGAATCATATCAAATCCCAATTTTTTGATAAAATTTTGTTTATGGTCTGACCAATTTATCATACTAATATCCTTGATTTCAATAACTTCAAAATGCAAAATACAGATCGGGAGACGTGCATATTGAAATGGGAATATTATTCCATGCATGTTTACATTTATGTTCAATGAAGTAACAAAATGAATTTGATAGATTTATTAAATGTCAAAAAAATCCTGACTACTTACTTTTGCTCACCAAAATTTTTGTTATAATTTGTCACTTATTATTTGACTTTTATCGAAAAATCAAAAATATTATATCGGTCATTGACGTTGTGTTTTAATTGATGTAGGTAAGTAAAGGAAAAGGTTTGTAAAACTAGCAAAATGAAAATATAGCAACATATTCTTATCTAATTTGAACAATGAAAACCCTAAAAGTCAGAGTGATTATGGAATCAGTTTTAAAATAGATAATGATTGTTCAGGACATCTATTTGTTTATATAAAATGTTTTTCGTAAATCAACATACATTCCACTCATTGAGATGCATTTGTTGTCTACATTTTGTTGTATATGTATAACATAAGTCTACACACAGATAATACTATCATACACTTAGAAATTTTATCTGAAACTGACACATAATGTCTTTTATTCATGAAGCTGCGATAAGTACTCCAGAAAATGAACAATAATTTCGGTCTTCCCATGCGTGAGCTTTGGTTAGTTGACCATGATTACGTACCCATACCTGGTCGTTTTGTTTCAGAGACACAACGACAGTATGACTCGCGAAATCGTAAGTTTGACCAAACATTGATGCCAGTCTTTCTCCATTTCTAACGATTTCTGACCAAATATGTAGATTACTACAGCTGTGCGTTGTTGCTGATATTATGTATAGTCCGCTAACAGGAGCTATAAAATGGCCATGGTGTGAGTCATATCCTTTCCCTATAAACAGATAAATGCAATATATATGACATATTTAAAGAAAGATAATATATAAATGAAGAATATATTGATTCGTGCACAACTTTTGTTTCTGAAATAACATTTATCAGATGCAAAATAAAGGCAACAGTAGTATACAGCTGTTCAATAGTCATAAATCGATTAAGCGAAAACAAATCCGGGTCACAAACCAAAACCGAGGGAAACACATCAACTATAAGAGGAAAACAACGGAACAACAGAAACACTGAACTGAAACAAAATCAAACGCCAACATACATAGAAACGGACTATTTGATAACAACTGCCATATTCCTGACTTGATGCAGGACATTTCAATGAAACAAGAGGCTCTCAAGAGCCTGAATCGCTCACGTGTAATTGTTTGCTTAAATCTTTCATCAATGATTATTTTTGCTTTTCAATATATATATTAATAAGTGGCTTAAAAATGCCATTTAAATGTTCTTTGTATCTGTCTTATTTTCTTCAAAAGTAAAAAAATGCATTTTACCCCTATGTTCCATTTTAGCCATAGTGGCTATGTGTCTTGACGTACAAGGAAATACAAAATTTACACTACATACTCTGAAACTCATTCAGCCAGAGTTTGGCTGAACTTGATTCAGCAGTTTCAGAGGAGAAGATTTTTTAAAGTAAGCAAACTAGGTAAACAAATTGTAAAAAATTGTCTTTAAAGGGCAATAATTCTTTAAGGGGTCAATCGACAATTTTGGTCAAAAAAACTGATTTGTAGATCTTACTTTGCTTAACATTTTTGTTGTTTACAGTTTATCTTTATCTATAATTATATTCAAGATAATAACCAAAAACTGCAAAATGTCCTTAAAATTACCAATTTAGTGGCAGCAACCCAACACATGGGTTGTTAGATTCAACTGAAAATTTCAGGGCTGATAGAACTTAACCTATTGAATATTTTAACCCCATGTCAGATTTGCTCTAAATGCTTTAGTTTTTGAGATATAAGCCAAAAACTGCATTTTACCCCTATGTTCTATTTTTAGCCATGGCGGCCATGTTTTTTGACGAAACAGAAAATAAAACAGAAACTTCATTCTAGATACCCTAAGGATCATTCAGCTTAAGTTTGTTTGGAATTGGTGCAGTAGTTTCAGAGGAGAAGATGTTTGAAATAGTTTTCACCGGACGGCCGACGACGACGGACGACGACGGACACCAACAGATTTCCATTGGAAAGGCTAGCTAAAAAACCGGGTTGAACCAGGTTTTGTGGCTACCCAAACCTCCCACGTATATGGCAATGTTAGAAATACCGCTAAAATGACAACATCACGTGACAGGAATACAGTACAAATAAACGCAAGAACACTCATGACAGAGAAACACATAAGTAAATAGTATAATAGTACATTACAACATGTAAACCACAGAATAACAACGGACACCTCCCATGAATCCACGACAGCACATCAGGACACCACAAACGAATTATAAACTGTGCGTCACACGAATATATCAACGCCACAAAAAGTGACGTATTTTTGTGACGTTTATGTTATCACAGGTAAATTTCTAAATATAGAATAGATTTGTTTTATTGTAGACACATACAAGAATATAAGATTGAGTTTGTAATAATGTTATTTTATGTATTTTCTTACCATGACAAGAATATTAAAATGGAATTGTGTTTGTAATGGTGTTATTATTCGTATTTTCTAACCACGTCGGTTCCAAAAGATATAAAACATTTGGGAGCCAAAACAGGGCTTTGACATAACAGATAAATCCCGGTAGTTTTGTCAATTTTGCCATATTGAGTATCAAACTAAAGCTTTATAACAATTATATAATTTTATAAACTGGAAATTTATGGACAGACTGTTTCATTTGAATGATGCTAATCCGGAAGCAATTGATACTAGGCTGATGGTAACCCCGTGGACTTAATAGTAAAAAATGACATACGATTTATTTCCATGCCAACAAAATTTCAGGAATAACCTTCATCAGGTAATCACGTGACCAGAAGTTCGGACATCAGGTACTCACGAGACCAGAAATTCGGACATTAGATACTCACGTGACCAGAAGTTCGGCAAGCAAATATAAATAAAAACTAATATTTGAAAACAACTGACTAATAGATTCTACAATTTTGATATTTAAAGAAAGTGTTCTCTTTTGTAAACTACAGCTCAATAAATAATTTGAGTCCATATCTAAGATGTCACGTTTATGTACTTTAAAAAAACCACTTGCCTATGTTTGTTATAACTTTTCATATACTATTGTCTGAAGTGGTCCAAGTGTGACGTCTCTTGTCAAAACGGCAGTGAATCCAACCTGGGATGTGGCATTTGTTGCTGTTAATAAAAATTACCAAGTTTTACATTTTAAAATTCAAAGCAATCAAATTAAAGCATCTTCAAAAGTACGTGAATGTCATTCGCGCAATCTGCTTTAAGTTAGATATTTTATTTAGTCATGTTAGATTTTTTATCGCGGCGTGTAAGATCTGAAAACATCCCATAAGATCGCGTTTTAATAAGAAGATTTTGTATGTAAATATTCAATCAACCAATTATTTAGTGGCACTCTGACGTTCTGTTAACAAATCTAGAACCGCAAACATAAAATATTGCCGTAATATTGAGTAATTGTTTTATCAACTTACGATTTATAGTATGAAAATAAAGACAATTGATTGATTAATGTACTGTAGCTGTTTAAGAGCCAGTCTGCCATAAAACCATGCAAAATCCCAAATTTCGTCCAAATTGGTAGTTACAACTTGCCAAAATTATATATATTTCTAAAATCTTTGGGTATTCAGGAGTTAAGATAAAAATTTTTTTTTGTTAATTGCACATTTTCCATTAAACAGCCTAATTTGCATATTAGTGAATTATTTTTAAAAATGGCTGAAAAATACACCTTATTTAGGCACTTTTAAAGGTCTGGATAATTGATTTAGCTCTTAAATGAATTATAATTTTATCATATTTTGCAAAGAACATTAGTTAATAACCAAAAAATAGCTTTTGAGAATTTTGGACCTTTGGCAGGTTGCCAGAAAGTTCGTGCAACAGATGTAATAAACTACTTGCATATACTACATGTACTCAATAGCAGTTTTCTCTCAAGATCATACTTTTATTCTTAACTTTTATAATATTTTGAAAGGTGTATATCAGTTCTAAGACAGGTAAAAACTCTAGCTTGGCAAATAATGGAAAGTTGATCAAAATACTCCTAAAATAACCATAAAATGCAATAATTCTAATAGTTTTGTGCCTTGTTATTTAACTAAAATTGCTTAAAGCAGGAGGTAACTGGGCTTGAATTGATTTATTATATGTTGAAAAATATTTCTGAGTATTATATGTTTTTATTTTTCTTGTTAATTTGCAAAATTTAACATTAAGTTACCCAAAGGTAGCCTCAATGTTATTTTTGTGGTTGAATTATCTCCTTAGTGGAAATCTTTCACTGGCAAATATGGCAGCTTCCGGTGAAGGAAAACAGACGTCTCTGTTCGGTCCGATTTTTCTAATCTTGGATGTTGTTGTGGACAATCAAAGCACTATACAACTCATCTGTTAGACAAGGTTTATCTTTGTACATAGGACACAACCACCACCTTAAATTTATCCACAGCACTGAGGGTAGTGAGGCCTGTTTATCAAACTTTCCACATGTTCCAGGAGGACATTTTTATACAAAGTACATGCAATTGTTTTCTGTTGATCGTGCTGCTATAACATTGTCAATATGTCCATGCCGAGACTTTTTGTGATATATTGGCGAGACTATTCAACAAAGTGTAGATTCAAAGATCATCCTGCTGACATTAAGGCAAAACTCAAAACTTGTAAAGGCGAAAAACTGATAGTGAAGGAGGAACCACACCAACCCTGTCATAGGAATACTGACTTTGTAATGACAACTAATTCCAAAAGGGTCAGGTAAACGACAAAAATAAATTAGTTATGACAGGGTGGATCTACCCAATTTTAAAGGGGAGAAGGGGGGTCTTAGCAGGATAAAATGGGAGGTCCATCCATATGTCCCTATTCAAAAGCATTAATCAGCAAAAAAGGGAAGGTTCTAACCAACTGGTCCCCTACTGGCCCTAGTCCAAATATATATGACGTCTTGAAAGGCTATTTTATTTTTTTGCTTTGAAGCCTTACTGTGACACAGGCGCCATAGCCAAAAATAAAATGGCCTATCAAGTCGTCATAATTATTTTGACCACCTGTCCCTCCTGGATGGATCCACCCATGTATTATGAAAAGATTCATTTTAAAACTGCCACATACATGTATGCATGACATACATGACAAAGTGGCGAGGTATTATGTGATACAATGAAGCTATATATATATCAGTGATTTTTCTAGTGCTTAGGGAAGGGGCCCAGTGCCCATGCAATTGGGAATAAATGTTCATGAAATGTTGGCTTTGGGGAAAATATATTAGTCCGTTTATACGGAGGGCACACGTCATCACCTGTGTGCAACTTGCTAGAGGGTTTTGGGACATGCCCCCAAGAAAATTTTGAAAAGTTAGGTACAAAATTCTGCATTCTGAGAAGGATTTGATTTTTGATTTTTGGTGTTTTAACGCCACTTTTAAGCACCGCTTTTGGGCTATTTCGTGGAGGCCAGTTTTTATTGGTGGAGGAAGCCGGAGTGCCCGGAGAAACCACCGACCTTCGATAGGAAAACTGACTATTCTGAGAAGGAATAACTGCATGAATTGCAAACAAGATTCAAGAGATTTGTAAACAAAAACCACTATACGACACCAACAAAATCTGGCGACGATGTCTATATACAATTGAGAATTTTAGAGCTGAAAATTGGGAAAAAAGAGCATATTTCTCTGTGGGATTAGGACCAAAATTCGGACCCAAAATGAGGGTTGGAAAATCCCTGTATATATATATATATGCAAAAAGGCATTTATTTCTAATACATGTACATGTAGATATGTGATATATACAACACACACAACCACCATCTAATTGTGAGCTGTAAATTACTAGAAATGAGTCAACAAATATAAAAAAAAAAACCTGCACAACTTGTACATGTTGTAAATTATAAATTTAAAATTTTTTATTTTTCTATTGAAGCAAGGACATACCGATACTATATGTAAATACCAACCTACAATATATTCCTTAATTGGAAAGGGCACACATAAATGTAGTAAGGTTAAACTTGTTTTGTTTTTGTCACTAAAATTTCAATTCCCTTTTATTTGTCTGAAATGAAAGCACAAAATCTAGGTTTTATAGGGTGTGAGTTTCTCACTTGTACATGTATGACGTTTTACATGTAGGCTTGATGTTCATTCTGACTTTAATAATGTCTCCATCAAGTCTATGTATTCGAATGAGGCATGCCTTTTTGTAAATAAATTAGTTTTAACCTTTAATTTGATAAAACAGACTTGTCTATTATAATTTATTCACTGGCATTATGCCTTACAACAACAGGTTTATAAATTGATTGATTGTTCACACCTGAAACAATGTTCATCTGGACATTGACATGATTGTGCTTTATTGATGTTTTTAGTGTGTATGGTACCATTGACTGCCTGCATTATTCCATTTTTACAAAAGCATACATTGTAGGTCTCTGCAAGTAGTGTTTTACTAAGATTAGACAAACAGTAGCTGATGGAGGAATCAAAGCTGATACAAAAAGATTATGGTAAGGAAACATACATGTACATGTATGAGAATGTTATTGCATTTATAAAAAAAAGAAGTGATTTGAATTGATTGCAAATGTGACAATGCTCCACAAGAGACTAGATGACATAGAAATTAACAACTATAGGTCATCGTACGGCTTTCAACAATGAACAAAGCCCATACGGCATAGTCAGCTATCAAAGGCCCAGAAATTGCAAATGTTAAACTATTTAGAATGAGAAAACTAACGGCCTAATTTATGTACAAAACAATGAGCGAAAAACAAATATGATATTCAGCAACAAACAACAACCACTTTGAGGTTAAATTCGTTTGAAGGCGCCAACCCTCATCTTATCTGGGACAGTATTGTAACAGTACCACATAAATACAAACTTTAAAAATCAGTCATGTGTCAGTTGAGGCTTAACTCATCAGATTGATACAAAGCAGAAATACCTCTAACAAAATCAGAGATCGGATGTGGCAGGGTTCTTTATATACATCCCACATAGTTTATTTACAGGGGCAATTGAAAGGCATTTTGAAAATTTTAAACTGATTGTAAAATTTACAGAGATACATATAGTGGGAGGGTGGGGTTAGGGAATCATGAGACGACCAGTGGTAAAAAATTTAACCATTACCAAAAAGGGATATTTATTATCAAAATATTACTGTAAATTCTGAAATTATTGCGATGTTTTTATTATTGCGAAAAATGTGACAGGGTTATAATCACAGTAATTTAAACTCGCATTTTGAAATTTTTATATGAATTAAACAGGATTGTTCTCAATATGGCAAAATTAAATTCGCATTTCAGTCTTTAATTACATTTCATAATCGCAATTATAAATGCACGCAATAATTTCTGAATTTACAGTACTTGGTATAACTTTGTATTAGTGTTATCATGGACTCGAATTCAATCAAGGACCTCATATTAGTTCCTAATAAACATTCATAATTAGGTCATTATGACCTACATTGTCACTTAAGTGACACTAGATATAGTCATGAAACATGTAGTATAGCAATGATATTTAACCAGTGGATAGGTTTTGGGCAATAAGAATAATAATAAAATTTAGGTTACTTTGACCTATATTTTCCACATGAGTGACATGGTTAAGTTTTTGCATTAAGGTCAATATCCGGGTACACAATTGTATAGCTTTGATACTTAACCAGTTGATAAATTTTGGATAGTCCAACATGATTCACTTTAATAAAGGTAATGTTGACCTAAGTTTTCCACTTGAGCAACTTGGTTAATTTTGTGTGATTAGGTCTCTGTAAGATTATAGACATGGTATTGTATACGTTGGCCTACAATTTCTGCTTGAATGGTTTGGTTAAGTTTTTGCATTAAGACATTGAGGTCTTATTAGATATACTAGATGTGGTAAAGCAATGATTGTACTCCACCAGTTGATTATCTTATATATTTTTCTGTGGGTCCCAACCAAATAGATTTCATAGTTATCTCATATATCATGGACATTGTATATTTGAAATCTCATATAACATGGACATTGTATATTTGAAAATTCATTTATCTTTAATTTGATAAGGGATATATATTAATTTGTAGATTTATTTTTATCTTTTAGATGGAGATGAAAGCCAAATTAAAGATGTTTAGATTCTCATAGGAGTATATTCACAGCACCAACTAAGATATGGAAACAGATAATATTTATGACCGGGATAAACTTAACAGAGGCTTGCATTTCCTTTGAAATGGAAAGTATCCACCATTTAGGAACCAATTGAATCTGGCGTGGGATAATGTATCAAAAAGTACAACGGCTTTTTATACAAAATTATCATCAGAAATTATTGATTTGATTTTGAATTATATTGTACCTGCAAAAAGCAAGTCGGTAAAGTATTCTGATCTGTAGTAGAAAAGAAGAAAACAGACAATATTACAAAAGGATATTTTGACTGAAGCTCTTATTGATGCATACTTAGACCCGAAGAGTCATCCGACCTGGCTTCAGATCTTATCACTGTTTGCATGTATTCAGACCGTTTTGCATGTTTCTCTTTATGACAGACTTCGCTAATATTATATGACAGTAAAATTATAAGCAAAAAGCCTGAATAATTATATAACCATTTTAATGAAAATGTCTGCACCACAGTTGAACCATTTATCTGTATATTTGTTTTATTCATGTAGGTATAAAATAAATTTTATTTCAATTTGAAATATTTTGTTTGTCTGTGGTAGTAAAAGGCTAACTACATCTTACATGTCTTATTCACATGCCTCAAGTTATTGGAGATTACATTCTATGAGGAAACTTAACATTGTTGTTATGTCGACTGTTATCCCAGAAGCTACATAGGGATCACTATCTGTCATTCATGTCAGCGTCACAAAATTTAAGTAACACTTTTCTCAGCATCTGCTTGATATTTGACATATTGCTTATAAAGATTAATTGCAATATAAAAAAATGGACCCTCTTTTCTAGGTAAGAAGCACTCAGTCTCAATCTTTATATGTGTATGTAATATTATCAAATACAACATGTATGTAAATATCAAGACTGAACAAAGTGGCCATATCCATTTTAGACAACAAATGTCTAAAATTAGCACAAATGCTAAAATTGTGAAGATTTCAGAAATTTTACATGAATTAATGATGATAGTACCTATTGAATGTTCATAGTATTGTAAAAACAGCCCTTTTAAAAATGATTTTAAAGTAACTGAAGTATTCTACTTTTGAAAAGTGACTTCAATAAGTAGCGATAAGTTAATACATGTATTTTAAAGAAATTGTAAAATGCTAAATTTTGGGGCTGAAAAGGGTCTTACCAGGACTACTTCTGTAGTATATTTTCAATTAAAACTAAGTTAAACTGCGTTTGGTAAAACAAGATAAGCAATTAACATTAGTTCTGTCATTATTTTCTTATATTTTGACTATTACATACATTTGTAAAGTTTCTCACGTAATCAATAAAAAAAATCTTAAATACGGCAAAATTGCCATCATGTCCATCTTAAATTGTTATTTTATCGTAAGAAGGTATTATTTGCCGAGCACCATTTTCTTGTATTTTGTAGATAAATATATAAGCTTCATGCTGTATTACATTTTATTAAAAACAAAACATGATCTTACAAGATTCAGGTCTTTAAAAGACAAATTTTGCTGAATCGGCACTTTTCAAAACCATGCAATATCAACCTGCCAGTAGGGATATTGAGAAATGTCAAAACTTTGAAAACTATCCTAATTTTATTTCATTTTAAGTTGTTTGTTAAGGTATCAGTTATCATTAAGCTGCAACTTTTCTATAATAATACAAAAAAACAGGTCAAAATACCCTAAAATAGGCTTAAATGGCCTTTGTCAGTACAGAAATGGACAATTATCGAATATTCTACATACACAAATAATGGCTGAATATTTTTCAAAATATTTTGCACAAATAGTTATTACATATAAGGTATCAAAATACAAAATATCAGTCTGATTGGATAATTTTGGATTCGGACCATTTGCATGGTTTTACCACAGACTGGCTCTTAATGCCACTTTAATCATGTTTGGCTATTTAATTGCGGCTATTTTGATTCGTTGCTGAAGCTGGAGTGAACCACCAAATTGCGAAAGGAAAACCGACAATTCTAATCAATTAAGGTCAAAGTCAAATGTACTTTCTTACATGCGGGATTCAAACTTTCAATTTTAGTATTTGCATGCTAGGAATCGCTGTAGATGAACTACTTAGATCATTTGGCGTCTTGGGCCTTTAATGGAATAAAACAATTGAATTACACCGATTTGCTTCGTTGTGAAACATTGGGTTGGTAAATAAAATAGGAATTATGTCGGGGTAAATATATGATTATAATATAGAATTCATGGCTTAAGTCGGAAATATTTTGCAGTTTAGCAGTGAAAATGTTTGATAGTGCAAGGAGAACCATCCCGAAACTTTTGAGGAGTGAGGTTTGAGTTGATGCTAATGGATGACTTAGTTCAGGTCATGGCCCTTTATGTTTTCATATCTTACATGTTGCGACAAACAAATATACAGGATCAAAGTGAAGGATCTGATTTTTAGTTGTCATTTGCTGTAAGTATTTGCTATAGATTTGAAGTCATGTTTTATTAGTTTTTAAACATTCATCATCGACAGCAATAAATAGATTTGTGTCTACAATTAATCATACAAGCAAAACAAAACATAACAAAAACAAATAACATCATCTGAATAAAACAATATAATGACGGATGTCGATGTAAAGATAAAATGATAGAGAAAATATACGAATTCACTTTTTTTTCCAATATCCGTTCTGAACGGATTCATCCACAATGCAATACGTGGGTTGCTCATGCTTTGAACCTTTAGAAGTCAACAACGTTAAATTATCATCGCTCTTCGTCAATTTAGTCTGTATATTTAATATTTCTATATACTTTTCTTAACAATTTCTTAATTGTTCCTTCGACAACAAGAGAATGAAACAAACGTTATAGTTCTGTCCGTACCCTTGATACCTTATCAAAATTCAAACGTTCTTTGTTTAATAAGACACACGAATATAAGACTGTACCTAAGCATTTCATGTATGGTCCGAGGAAATTATATTTAACATTTTCAGCCCCATTCCTCAATAACGTCCTGTTTAAATCAAATATAATGATGGGAGTGATGCTCACCATGAGGATGCATATCATTTCTTCTTTGATTGCAATAAAAACACCTAACTCAAAAACGAGCTTCTTACTAACCTCCATTATTTTCAAGCGACAATTTGTCTGACGTTGCTTACTGGCAGTAGCCACAACAATTGCCAATGAGAAAAATATCAAATAAAGTCAAAATGATATAGATATAAACAAAAACGAGTCATCGTATTGCCGTCAACATTGAGAGAAAACCATACCGTATAATAGGCTTATCCTGTCGACGCACTCTGTCTTGTACTTTGTAAAATTCATGAGATTCCCTCACTTTTTGTTGTTACCTTAATTTATCTTTCTGTGTGGATTAACGAGATTTGAACATCGGTAAATTACTGTCGACTTAATTCAGATACCACAATAGTCGTCTGATCAGTAATTTTATCGATTGCGATATTTTTACTGAGTATGGATTCGCATTGGAGTGGTGCGTCCATAGCAGCAGATGTTAACCCCGTCGACTCACCTGGTCCTTCTCTCCTTAGAGTTTCTAAACTTTTTTTTACCTTGATTTGTATCTTCTGAATCTTATTGATTTGCATCCCATCGAACGTTTTACGGACACGATCACAAGTTGGTTGACCATAAATACCTTTGTCACTTATGGCCACGGATATGTTCCAGTTCTCGTAACCACAGTCCCGTCCGCTTTTCTTCGATTGTTACATCACCGAATTTGTACTTAAAACGATCAACAGGGCAAGTGGTGCAGGATTTGCTAGCTCTTCCGGAGCAATTGCAGTTACCCAGAGTTTTTGTTTAGTTTCCGGTTGCTCAGTCTTTAATTTTCTATGGTGTGTTTTTATTCATTTTATTATAAAATAATTATGATTATGATTATTGGAAGTAGTAGTAGTAGTCGTAGTAGCATGTTATCTTTTAAAACAAAATTTTATGAGAAGGCTTGTCTTATTAATGAAGTCAGATACCTCTGTGTTTTTATTACAAATATTTTGCAGAATTTGTTAAGCTGAAGAAACAAACGGCATATGGTTGGTGGGGAGGAATGGTTACTGAAAGCGCAGGAAACAGGTGACTTTAGTCGTAATTGTAGATGTGTATAGCCAACGGTGTAGGCTATGTCATATTTTAAGGTATGTACGAATATGTCTTATGAATGATCATTTGTGGAAAAAAACAATACAATTTGAATTTTTGTCGATGATTTCCGGACAGCGAATCATGCAACTAAAACCTTAGGAAAAACCTTACATGTAATTATCCAATGATGGAGGATTAACAAAATTTCAATTGATTTAGTTTTATTGAAACTAACAACAAATGTACATGTAAAACACATTTTTGTAGACCAACAATTCTTTCATAAAATTATGTTTTTTTAAGAAGTCTTCACTGAAGCATAAAATACATCGTTCAAAGATAAATCTGATGATTAAGATATTGTGTATATCCAGTGTATTGAGAGAAAATATATCTGACGAAATATTTTCTGTGTTCTAATTTTCCTGCATATTAACCTATGATTTAATTTGTCGCGTTTTTTTGTTTTTTTGTTTTTTTTTTTTTTTTTTTTTTTTTTTAATAAAACTTTTAATTCATAATGACCTTTGATTTCACAATTGTTACATTTGAAAATGCTTTAAAGTTGTTGCTATGAAGTTTACTTGAAATGTTTCAGATCATGCTCAAATCAGGTTATATAATCACGAAAAAATGTATAATTTCTAATCATTTTATGAAATATTCATGTAACAAATTTAATAAAAGTGCATTATCTTGTATCAGGCTTTTCAGTAGAAATAGGGGCCTCGGTGGCCGAGTGGTCTAAGTAGTTACTACTGTAATCACTAGCCAGTCAACACTGAGGTTGTGAGTTCGAACCCCGCTCGTGCGGGTGCACTCGACTCCAATCTTAATTGACTAGGATTGTCAGTTTTCCTATCGAAGGTCGGTGGTTTTCTCCGGGCACTCCGGCTTCCTCCACCAATAAAAACTGGCCGCCACGAAATAGCCCAAAAGCGGTGCTTAAAAGTGGCGTTAAAACACCAAAAATCAAATCAATCAAATTCAGTAGAAATATGGATAGAAGTATAGAATAAACTTTTTTCTAGAGTTACTCATATTCGGAATATACACCAGAGATTCAAACATTGTTTTTTTGTACGAAAACTGGTAAGTTTTCTTGAAATTTTCTGATTCGCTATCGTTGTTGCGTCTGTTGTGAATTACATGTCTAAAAAAAGGTTTAACAAGAAACATCTGTTGTAAAATAACAACTAACAACTATTAACTGCACGCTTGAATATTTAAAGAACTCTTACAGTCTGAATATCTGAAGGTGCATTTTTTTTTGTGTTCAGCTGAACTAATTATGGCACCAATGTTATGATAATAAAAAAAAAAGCCTTGGTATTTTCGAAATTTGTTTCGATTTTTCTCCTTATATTGTAGGAGAGGAAAAGGTAATTTTAAAAACGAAATGTACTATGGTGAAAAATTTTGTATCAATCTTATGTTCATTAGATTACAAGAAAAAAATACCACCTTCAACTACCGACTGGTATACAATCAATTCCTTTATTCTTTTTGCTCTTTCAACGAGGTACATGTTTGGTCTGTCCAGTGTTATAGATTTTTCCTCAAGTCTTACAGATTTTTCTTTCAGTCTGACAAATTTTTCGTCTAGTTTGACACATTATTTTATCTAGTCAAGAATGAAAGATCTTGCTTTCAACTTTTCATGTTCGTCCTCCAGAGGCCTTTTTTTTTCTTTTTCTATGTGTTCTAATCTGTTTCTCACATATTCCATTAATAATGAAAATAATTCTAATTTAAAAAAAAACAGATGTGCTATGGTGAAAATGGGTTTATCAACCGTACTTTGGTTAAAATTTTTAAACTTTACCTTCTCCAACTACCAACTTTGATTCTATTGATTCCTTTGTTTTCTTTAGATCATGAACTAATACTTTATTCATTGTCTCCAGTTTAATGGTCGTTGTTTTCAAGTCTGCATTGTCTACATTCAAACGCTGATTTGCATTCTCTAAATTGTCGATTTTATTTGTCAAACGGTCCATTTTGGAAGACAATCTTATCATTTCATCTGAAATTTTTAATTATGTTCATATGAATATTTAGTTAATTATGAATTGATTATTATTTACATTTACATCTATGAATGTAAACTTATTACAATGAACTAACGGTGTCTGATATAAAGCATGTAAAGGTTCTCTGGGAAAGAACATGATGAATAGATGTTTCTCTAATTCTTCGTCAATTTATCCCTTTCTGCACCCATTTTTTTTTTTAAATTTAATCAACGTGTGGTCCGTTTGATCTCAGTTCTTCATTGGTTAAAATCCGATTATGACGTCGAATTTTCTTGCTTTCCTCTGAATTTCTTATTTTGACAGCATGAAAAAAGGCGACCATGCCTGATGACGTCACATAGAAAGAACACATCATTTTGCAGATCAGTCGAAAAGAAAGAATAAGTTTGCCTGCGTATTGTTTGAAAATCATTAGAGAAACAGATTCCACCACCAAATCTCGTGTAATACGATATTTATCCACTCTCGACAGTTAAATTTTCAATATCTAAAACGCTCGGACAAGCCTCGCGTTTTAAATTTGAAAATTTAACTGTCTCGAGTGGATAAATATCGTATTACACGAGATGCAGCGGTAGAATCTATATTTATAAAAGGGCAGATGTGTACACATTATTGCGTGGCATATTTATGTGTTATACAAAGTATTATATTGGACAACTTTTGTCATTTATTTTGGTTGCATACCTATCAATAACTGTTATATAAATAACATAGCATTCGCGATTTAAAATCAAACTACAGACAAACTGTTTAAAAATGGGAAAAACTTAAATAAAGTATTTAACATGTCACAAAAAGCTGTTAATTGACAAGCCTGTTAGATCCTATTCAAAAAAGATGAAAATTGTATTGGCTATATCAGTAAACTGTTCATTTGTAAACCTTGGACTTTACAGCAAAACTGGCAATTCCACAAACGCTCTTACATCATGAAAGATGAATATAACATAAAAAAGGAACAAAAAAATATCTCATGTGTATACTGGACATCTAAGAACGATGTATACAATTTCGAAAATGTTTTAAGTCAGTTTTGAAAAAACGAAAACTCCGACTTAATTATTTACCAGTTATACATAGATTGCATTTATTGACACTAAAACGTCACCACAGACACCTGTATGGCAATTGCGAAGGAAATGTCGGAACTATGTAGTCAATGGGTCATCGGCGTCGAAAAAAAGGAAAATATCAATATAAGTACGAAAAATCGTCTTTTTTGGCGAAATTTTGTTATGACGTTTACCTTGAGCTGTTATATCCAAAACAAGGAAAAGATATTTATTCTTGTTTCTTATTAAATTTCTGTAATATTCATTAGGGTAAATTACTTCTGTATATTTTAAGAATGTTTGATTATATAAAACAAACATATCATCAAGGCAACAGTATGTGTTATTAATTTCTTTTCTATTAAAAGTAATATAGGCTAATCTGAATTATGGCTCATAGCCATAATGGAACAAGTCTGAAAACCTGTTGCAATGTTTTATTGCGAAAACTCTCTTTAGTGATTTTCGAAGTAAAGATATTTGAAATAAAAAAAAACCTGATACAAACCAAAAAGGACCTCAAGTGTAGTCAAATCTGCACAAGGAATCAGAGCTTTGCATGAAGAGATATTTTCCCTAATTTAAAATTATTTAAAACATAGTATAACAGAAAATATCAATAAAACAATATCCGTATTTTCATTCCAGTACAGTACTGGTTATTGAGATATTGATACCGTAGGGATTAACAGTTCACCAGCAGTGGCCACTCTATTAAACACCAACAAGATCGCTTTGTTGCAAACATGTTTAACCACGTCACATTATGTATGAGCCTGTCTTAAGGCAGGTACCTGTAATTCAGTGGTTGTCGTTTGTTGTCATATTTCGTTTTGTTTACGATTTTGTACATATCCCAGGTTGGTTTTTTTTTTTTTTTTTTTTTGTTTGAATTGTTTCACATTTGTCGTGTCATGGTCAGTAAAAGCTTACTATACGGTATGGCTTTTGCTCATTGTTTAAGGCTGAACGGATGGCTTATAGTTGCTAACATTTTCGTCATTTGATCTCCTCTGGGAGTTGTCTCATCGGTAATAACACTACACTTAATAATTTTTATATTTCAGTATAATAAAGTATATAACAGCCGGACAGCAAATCTCATAATTGCGTCGTTCTTATAATTATGATAAAAAGCTTTTCAGTTGAAAAAAATCAAATTTGTAAGCAACGGTAATGATGCCACGAAAACGACGGTGTAATGGCATTTCATGTATTTCCCACGCTTAAACAAAGATATCAATTGATGAGTCAGGTTTCAAACTTGCGCTCCGTTATTATTTGAAGATTGAAAATGCAGAAATTCTTTGAAAATCTAATTGGAAAAGATGGGAAAACATGCCGCGGCAGTGGCACTTGGAAGGAAATAAATGCAAAATGAAATGTCGCACGTAATGGTAATGTATTTTCGTTAATAGGGTATGATATCTCCTGATATTATGTACATGAAATGACTAAGGTAAACCGGCGTTGTGTCGATTCAACAGGCCCAAAACCTGCTACCGACCAAAGGGCGATAACTCGTATGATATCACGTTCACGGGACGGCTAATCAGAAACGCGTGGAACAGTTTTTCTAAGTAGTTATATCCAAATCTGTATTTGTATGTGGTACATTGAAATTATAATTAATTATTGGCAAGAAGGCAAGTGTCTTAAAGTATATTTTATAGATTTCTGTTCTGTTTCTGTTTTGTTAGAGTGTTGTTTTATTGAAATATTCCCAAATATTCTTATTATCATCGATAAATAATGTAGATTGTGAGAAAATTGCTATAATTATAACATTTAGCTTTTTTTTGATTTACAAAAAACCATTTACATAACTTATCAACTATAATACTACACACAAATAGTTTTCAATAGAAAAGGAGAAGCATGTGGCAAAAAATATGTATATAAAATGAGGGTTTGGGTCGGTAGATTATTATAAAAAAAAATACTGATTCCGAACTTTGATGAAAATTTTCTAGCAATAAATGGGGGAATGTTTCAGCAATTAATTTCTGATTTTAAACCTCTATCGGGGATGGGGTAATCGTAATCTGTAATCGTAATTGATTTTTATTAATTATTTTTTTTTCAATTAAATCGACAGTTATCTGTAATCGACGAAATGTTTGATTACATGTAATCGTAATTTAATCGATTACAGCAAAATATTATGTAATTATTTATTACTTTTCGATTGCATTTCGATTTCTTTAGTAAAATAGTTTGATGAAATCGAACCAAGTTTAAATGAAAGTATTCTTCAGTTAATAGCATAAACATGATAAATAGAAAAGAATGTATAAATATGACATGAGAGGTCTATCAAATGTCTTATTCAGATCTGTTGTTGTCTTGGGTTACCTTATGTCACCAAGATTTCCTCTTTATTTCAAGCTTTAGAAACAAATGACTTTCAATGCTTCGCAATACCTTAAGATATTTTATTTTATAAATTAAAAATAGACTTAAGTTCATTCCGTACTACATTGAGGTAAAATGCTCAATTAATAAAATTGAGAATGAAAACGGGGAATGTGTCAAAGAGACAAAAACTCGACCAAAGAGCAGAAAACAGCCCAAGGCCACCAATTGGTCTTCAACACAGCGAGAAATCCTGCACCAGGAGGCTGTCTTCAGCTGGCCCCTAAACAAAAATGTGTACTAGTTCACCGAAAAATTCAACACTAAACTCCGAAACATATAAATAAACCAAAATTAAAAAAAAACATACAAGACTAACAAAGGCCAGAGGTTCCTGACTTTGGACAGGAGTAAAATTGTAGTTAACCATTATATGTTAAGTTTTGTTTAACTTTTGTCTCTTTTTCCTTTTATATATTGTAGCTATTAATCGAACATTTGAATTTTTTAAGAACTTTTTAATCTTAGTATCTCAAAAAGCACTATTGTTATTCAGCTGAACAAATTATGCAAACTGTGCTATAATAAAAAAAAAATAAGTCTTGGTATTTAAGGAATTTGTTTTGTGTTTTTTTTTACTCATTTTGTAAGGAGAGGAAAATGGATTTTTTAAGGGAATTTTAAAACAAATAGTACTATGCAGAAAATTTATGTATTAATTATATGCAGGTATGTGCATATTAAAATTATGGAGAGTTACCTCCTCTATATACCAACTTCGATTCAATTGATTCAATTGATTCCTTTAAATTCTTTACTTCTTGAATGAGTTGTATGTTTGATTTCTCCAGTTGGACAGGATTGTCGTCTAGTTCGACAGATTTGTCGTCTAGTTCGACAAATTTTTCTTCCAGCTTCACACATTTTTCTTCCAGTTTGACACATTTTTTTCTTCCAGTTTGACACATTTGTCTTCCAGTTTTTTGACAGATTGTTCTACCAGTTTTGTGGTCCATGATGTCAACCCTGAAATTTCTACATTCAAATGCTGCTTTTCATTCTCTAGATTGTCGACTCTTTTTGTCAAACGTTCCATTAATGAAGACAGTTTTGTCACTTCATCTAAAACTTTTTGATAGTGATCACGTTAATATTTCATGATTTGCATTCATTATTAATTACATTTTTCAAGCTTTTTTAACCAATCAATCATTTCGAGTTACACCCTAACACTTTTAATCTAAAATGTAACATTATTGACACAATCAAATAAAATATTACTTTTATGAAAATTAAATATGTAAAGGTATGCGCATGAAGTCGGAAAGATGTCGGGAAATCAAATGAAATATAAGTGTTATTTTGATTAATAATGTTAAGGTCGGTGCATAAATTCGGAATGATGTCGGGAAATGAAATGGTTAAAACATAAAATTGTCGAACTATATTCGGAAAAATTCGCAGTTTACCCGACAAAATTTCGGATTGCTATATATATAATTTTAAAAGGAATGATTTTATGAAATGTTAAAAGGTCACTGAACATGATCCCTTATAGAATTTTTTAAGATCTTACACACCAAGATATAAAACTAACGGAACAAAGTATTGTATTTAAGTATATTGACTGGTATGAACAATAGAGGGACAATAGACATCTACACAACAATAGGTGATTTAAACTGTAATAGGGTGGATCGTATCAAGTGCAATTCAGCTGTTTTTGGTTGTTTTATGTTATTGTTTTTATATTTTATGAGAAATAAAATGCACTAATTTTATAATTATCTATTTAGGTCCAGCCATATCATGCCTAAAACTTTTGCACGTGCACAGGTTGCTTTGTACTGAGAGTAAATTTAGAGGTATAAACAAACATTAACAGCCATATTTAAATACCTTATGATTTATCTTAAGACGGTGCATTTAAAATATTTGCTCATAATATGTGTCCAAACATTACGAATATAGTTTGGGCATAATTTGTAGAAATAATTTGAACTAAAGCCTACCACAATTACCAGAGGAACTTTCTGGAATGTCATTTGTTGTAGTCGGCATTTTCGGTATCAATCCTACCGCTGAGTTTTGATTTAATAATTTACCGGAAGTAGTTGGATTGCCATTAATTTGTGACGTCGTGTCGTTTGATACTCTCTTCACTGGTGTAAAACATACAAAATCTTAAAGGAATTGTATGTAATTCTTTTAGCCAAACATTTAATTATTATTTTATAAAAGTGTCTCAATAGATTTTCCTAAGCTAATGCTATGGCTATTTAATAACGTTTCTCAAACATTTTAAGCCTCTAAATTTCTCGGGAAAATCAAAACCTTGGACAATAAAACAGCTGCAGAGGTTTAGTACCACTAAACAAATCGTGTCACTACCATTGAAATTAGTAGATAAACAAAGAAATTACTACACTAGAAGTTTTGTGTACCATCTACCATACGTTTTGCAAAAACAAAGGGTTCTATAATTAAAAAAAAAGGATCCAAAATGAATTATTACTAATACTTTATGGGAGAAATAATTATTTTGTGTTCTCCCCTTAGCAATACTTGTCAGATATATTGTCATCGGGATCAATTTGACTACAGATAAAGATATATAAGCACATTAAACTGCCATTGTAAAAGGTTATTCTACCTACAAATTACATTAGCATGACCAGAACATTTAAACAAGTTATCACATCTCGAACCACTGCATTTTATAAAGACTGCATCATTCTGTGTAATTTTGACATAACTTTCCTTCCTCTCTATATTAAGAATTTGTGCACTGACATGCATCCTGGTGACTCGTCTGTACATTTTTTTGAAAATTGTTAGCAAATATCTAGTCAAAGGAACAACACAATTTCCATTATGTTAAGCAATGGTGCAATGGTGACAATATGTAACCGTTTATTAAAAGAAATAAAACCAAATATATATGATTATCAGAATAAACAAAACAAAAAGGCCAAATTACAACAACCCAGGTTTTTTGGTGGAGTTCGTATTGAAGTCTTTATTTTTCTACGAAGTCTCAATCGGTAGGTTAAATTCGAGGAAAAGAGGACGGGATTGTGGTTACGACAATTGAAACAATACCGTCGTCAACTGTGATACAGGATGTGCCATAACGTTCAACAAAGATAACGTGTGATTGCGTCTTATTTGTACCTTCCATCCGTTTTTAACTTTAATTAAATTTTGAAGATCGATCAAATTAAAAGTCAATCACCTAGCCAATCCGAATATACGAGCCACGCGCAGATGATATAGACATGATAAATATGTCCCAGTAACTATTGGCTCCGAAAGTAGGGAAAACCTTAAGACCGAAAAAAAGACAAATCCTAAATAATATGAATTGTATCTGGATACCGGAAGTCAGAACACACTCCTCCGCGACAACGTACTAACAGAAACATGGAATGGCCTCCAGTTTCCCTCATACTATCCCTGATATACACGTACTTCATCTAATGTTGTAATCTTAGTAATCTGATAAACAGTATATCCTGCAAATGAAGACTGCTTAATTTTGCGAAAATAATTGTAATAACTTTGTAAAAATATATATATTATTAACAGGTACAAAATATGAATAAAAATTACTACATAATTTGTCATTATGAAATTATAACAGTTGTTTTACCAAACAAATTGGTAAAGAGACTTTAACAAATATAACATATCGAAACATTTGGTTAAATTTAACTATCCTGCGAGTTTCAACTAAATTTTTCTTCTGATCATTAATTTTATGTTCATTCCTAGTGAAAAAGGTCATAAGTTGAAAGCCTTGCGCTTATTTGTACTGTATTCCTGTCACGTATTGTTGTCATTTTAGCGGTATTTTTAACACTGCCATGTAAGCGGGAGGTTTGGCTAGCCATTAAACCAAGTTCAACCCACCATGTTTTCTTAAAATGTCCTGTACCAAGTCAGGAATATGGTAGTTGTTATCAAATAATCTGTTTCTATGTAAGTTGGCGTTTGTTTTAGTTGCAGTTCAATGTTTCTGTTGTTCGGTTGTTTCCTCTTATAGTTGATGTGTTTCCCTCGGCTTTGGTTTGTGACCCGGATTTTTTTTTGCTTAATCGATTTATGACTATTGATCAGCGGTATACTACTGTTGCCTTTATTTATCTACAATGAGCTCAAGTTGTTTACACATTAGGTCTCTGGTCTCATCTGCAATAAAACACACAGTCTGTGGACACAAATATATGTTTCTCTGATATGTCATTTTGAAAATAAAGCTCTCATGTCAATATTTAAATGTAAAAATAGTTTGCAAACTATGCAAAACATTCAGTCAATGAACTATAATGAAAGTACAGGACCAACAAATTTATTTCCAATAGTCGATGCTAATACCAAATGTGATGGACAGACACATGTACAATTGTTATTGTTCATCTGAAACTGACCGTTAACCACAAATTTTAACATACAAGCTATGCAAAAAAGTTTACAAAGTCAATAAACCTTGACTGAAGGAGCCAATAGACCATGATGGAGGGGGCTGGGCCAAATTATCTTCATGGAAATGTGATGACAATGCTTAGACAGTTGCATACCTAAAGAAATGGACCTAAGATTATTGGTTCCCCTTTAACTGACCTTATCACAAACTGTAGCAAATTGTTGATAATGTCAGCGAAGATGTAGCAATGGGAAACAGCACAACTAAGTCTTGTCTCAGTGACTGTATTAGTGTGACTCAAAAAATAACATTTAAGAATATAAAAACATATGGTCTAATTGTGAAATGACTTTTTTCAGTGTGTATAAACCTTAATATATTTCTGATTAGGTCTTTGAATCAATGTTATAGAATTATAAAAATGTCTTTTTTTTTTTTTTTGCATTTCATAATAACCATTTAATCATACTCATAACAGAATAAACTGAGCATTTTTCTATATTTTTGAAATTTATATTCTTTAAAAATTTAGTCGATCGAATACACAATATGGAAAAACAGTGTTACAACAGGTCCATTTGACACACTCTTGTTTCTTATACCATAAGGGTTCTTTTTTAAGCAAATTTTGTGAAAAAACTATTTGCAATTTTAACTTACCAAATTTTGGTCAAAATATTTCCAAAGACTTTTTTCTTTTACTTTTATCAGCTATCAACACATGATCAAGAGCTGACCAGTCTATGTTCTTATTCCTAAATACTTTGTAGAGAAGAAGCAAATATCAATTGTTCAGTCTTTTGTTTGACTCAGCAAGGGTTTGAACCCAGGACCTACCGCAATGGAGGCGAACACATTACCACAAGAGCATGGCAAATAGAACAGCCTCTTGACTATTAATGAGCACTGTATGTTAACCTCTAAAATGTGAAAATGCCACTTTAGAAATTTAGTGCATGCGAATTGCTTTTTTTAAATGTACTTCCGCTTTACTATTTTACTGTGCGTATTGCTGTGTGTTTGTTTATTCTACATTGGCTAGAGGTATAGGGGAAGGTCGAAATCTCACAAAACATGTTTCACCCCTCCGCATTTTTGCACCTGTCCCAAGTCAGGAGCCTCTGGCCTTTGTTAGTGTTGTATGTTTTTTTTTTTTTTTTTATTTTGGTTCATTTATATGTTTCGGAGTTTAGTGTGACGTCCATTTTCGCTGAACTAGAACACATTTTTGTCTAGGGGCCAGCTGGTGCAGGGTTTTTCGCGTTGTGTTGAAGACCCATTGGTGGCATTGGGCTGTTTTCTGCTCTTTGGTCGGGTTGTTGTCTCTTTGACACATTCCCGGTTTCCATTCTCAACTTTAATTGTATTGCTGGGTTTGTTGTCTCATTCATATTTACTATTTTTATTTATTAATGTTAAAGGGGCACTAGCTACGAAATGAAAAAAAAAAAATGTGATTTAATTTGTTCAACAATAAATGAAAGTGAAATAGTGAAATAATGATTCGCTTTTAGCAGCCAGTTTGGTTCAATTTTGTCAAAATAAGCTAAGAAACTTCGCTGATGAATTATTCACTTGCAAGTGAATAATTCGACCTCATTGAATCCGTATTCATGTGACCTTCAATTTACCCCCTTAGCTAGAGATGGGTTACGCACGAATTAGGCGTGTTCAGTTATTAAAAGGAAAAGAGTTTCAACATTAAAAATGAAACAAGGGTAAACCATTTGATTGACTGATTCGATCCACAAAAACTCATTATTTTACAGGTAAAAACGATGATTAACATATATATTTAACCTATAATATGAAATCAAACAGACCTAGAAAAGTCCAATTGCACGAGTTCGCTATATATTTATATCTATATTAATGTTCATATCGGGTTACATGACCGTCGGCAGTCTTCGGAAGTCCTCTCGATTCGTTGACTGATCTGGCCCAAAAAAAAATCATTTTCATACAGGTAAAACATTGATTAACATTCTAACATGACGTCCTTCAAACGCCTTGAGTACACACCCTTGGTAAAATATGAATATATTGCCTGGGCTGTTCCGATCGTACTCCCACATCATATGCTTTTTTATGAATGAGTTACCCGACGTCATAGAACGATGACGTAAGAATTTAAGCATTTTACGGGAAAATACATGCTTGTGAAATCGAAAATCATCACAACTAGGAAACGTAAACAAACGATGTTAAAATGTGGTATAAGCCATTTTTTATACATATAAGACATATAAGTAAATTATCATTTAAATTCATCCAAAACTGTCTAAATACGTTATTGTAAATAGTTTGACCATGTCACTAATTCGGTTTGCTCCGTTCTTTTACGCCCATTTAATAGTGCGTTTATTTATGGGAACGGTAAATATTTGCCTCCACCTAGAGCGCTTCGATCCAAAAGAATTGCCGTATTTTTCCTTTTAGAATCGGAATAGTTCATGGGGGCTTGCATATATCGTGATTTTACCACAGGTTGTCCCTTTATGCCGATATTTTACCCCTCGCTATCGCTCAGGGTAAAACATTTTGCATAAAGGGCCAACCCGTAGTAAAATCACGATATATTCAAGCCCCCATGAATTATTTCTTAATCATTTTTAGCCTATAACATGAAATCAAACAGACATAGAAAAATGCGTTCCGCCTGGAGCAGCTGGATACGACCGCAGAGGTCGAACTTTGAACAGTTGGGGCAAGTATGGACACAATATTCAAGCTTGATACAGCTCTGAATTTGGATAGTGATTAAATATTTGACACATTATAGATTTCTGACACAGAATAAATGTGGTCAGATAACTTAAAAATTTGAAATTGGACATTTAATCTACTTAATGGTCCAATATCCAAAATCTAATTCCATGGATAAATTCAGCATTAAAAATAAACTTGAATTCAAACTAAGTTTAATTTTAAAATCTAATTCCATGGTTAGATTCAGCATTAAAAAAACTTAAATTCAAACTAAGTTTAATTTTGGACCCTTTGGACCTTTATATGGACTAATTTGAAAACAGGGCCCAAAATTGAAAATCTGAATGCACAGTTAGATTCAGCATATCATAGAACCACCAGAATTCAGTTTTTGATGAAATCAAACAAAGTCTAATTTTGGACCCTTTTGACCTCAATGTAGACCTATTTAAAAATGTCCAAATATCCAATATAGTAATACATAGTAAAAACCTCATACAATTCATGACTTTAAATTAATCCTCATTGAAATTGGTTAAACGATTTGTATTTATTTTCAACTGAAGATTTCTTGCTGTTGTGCAATACTTTGCTGTTGCGCAATACTTAGTAAATCTGTTTACAAACTAAATATAATAATTTACACACCCTGTTTGGTGTGTTTCTCCTGCCATATCAGTATTTGTTGTTTCTTTATATAGATCAGAAATAATTTATGTTAGAACCAGCTTAACCAGTATTAGAAAAGGCTTGTTTTTGGCCACTATTTGGCCTCTAGTTTCTTGACAATTAAAGCCACAACCCACAAAATCGACCCCAACCTTCTGTGTGTGGTATGGAACCTTGTGGTACAATTTCATAGAGATCTATTGACTAATACTTAAGTATTTGTCCGGAAACCAGAAAAACTTTGTTCCTCCCCCCTTTTTGCCCCTTATTCCTGAACGGTTTAAGTCATAACCTCAAAAGTCTAACCCTACCTTCCCTTTGTGGTATGGAACCTTGTGTTTCAATTTCATTGAGATCCATAGACTAATACTTGAGTAATAGTCCATTAACCAGAAAAACCTTGTATTTGCCCCCTTTTTTTGCCCCTAACTCCTGAACGGTTTGACCCATAACACCAAAAGTCATTGCCAACCTTTCCTTTGTGGTATGGAACCTTATGGTACAATTTCATAGAGATCCATACACTTATACATAAGTTATTGTCCAGAAACCAAATGTCTTCGGACGACGACAATGATATGATAGCAATAGACGAACGCAATTTTTTGCGATCGTATAAAAATCCAATCGCACAGGGTCGCTTTCTTTTTAGATTTATATACAGTCAAACCTCGTTGTGTCGAACTCGGTTGTGTCGAAAACTCGGATGAGTCGAAGTAATTTCTCGGTCCCAGTAAATTTCTCCTTTGATCAATGCATAATTACCTCTGATGAGTAGAACTCGGTTGATTCGAATACTCGGTTAAGTCGAGTAAATTTTAGTCCTGACGATGTAAAATTATTGCAAAATGACCCCAATGTCCAGAAGTTCGAAAGTAAGAATTTTTGAAAGATGCAGACCTAATGATAAAAATTCAAATCGGATGTATTTATTATGTAAACTAATCACTTTCAAAAGAGATTAAAGCTGAGTAAACATACTAGTTAAAAGGACATGTTTATGGTGACCAGTAATTAACACCTTTGTTGATAGTCCAAGCGGAACATATTTGACCTGACATAAAAACGAAACGAATTTAAATGACCCAAGCCGAGATTAAATGAATCTTTAGAAATTAAAATTCATTAATTACAATAAATAAAAGGATTACACTCGACCTCAGATGAGTTGAACCTCGGATAAGTCGAATACTTTGGTCCCATCGCTTCGACTTCAACACAACGAGGTTCGACTGTATATGTTTATATCGGGTTATATGACTGTCAGCAGTCTTATGAGGTCATCTCAATGGCTAGTTAGATTGCGTTTGGTTTTTAATATGCTGATTCATTATGGGGAGCCCATGCACTGTTTATTGTTTCTTTTGGATTTTATGTAATTTGGATATACGTTTTAGTATTATAAATAAAATACCAGAATGTGGGTCAAATCGATGAACATGAATTTGACAGCTAATTCTTTTTTAAAGTTTGACATGCTTGTCTTTTTTTATGACTGGGTATTGATCAATAGATGCCTCTCTGTGAGTTTTTGTGTAATTGGTTTTCTGTCTCATTGCATTGTATGCCACTTCTCCTTTTATCTGTCAATGTATATTTGTTCGATCTAACAGAGTTCCCCTGGAAACTATGTTATAACAATGTCATAATATCTGTTCCTGTTCAAACAAACATTCTATAGCTTTTATTCTGTAAGGAACAAATACTGTAATATTTGTTTTAGTGGAAAAAATATTACATAATAGTTCTTCTACTTGTTACTTATATTATGGAGGAACTTCTATTTCTTGACACATCACAGATAATAAGACAAAGATAAAAGGACATGTCACTCTTTAAAAACCTAACAGGCCAAAAAAATGTTCATAAAACACATCTGCAAAAAAACATTTCAGACATACAAAATAATGTTACTTTATGAATTAACACTATGTGAATAATTTACAGGTGATTTATTTATATCAATATATTATTAACATTAATCAAATAATAAGTACAACAATCAAATATAACACAATTATTTAGCCTCATCATCTAATTCTAAGCAATAATTCAAGATCCCATGAAAATGTGAATTTCTCTCAAAACATACATGAAAGTATCACCCAAGAGTAAGTATATTCTTCCATCTATTTTGTTTGCAGAATGTATTCTTCTCATTTTATTGCTTTCTTAATATCTCCAGCTTGTTCACCAGAACAGCACCTTCCTTTTTCGCTCTGACTGTTCATAGATGTAAGTCAAAACACAATAACAGTTCATCTTCTGTGTTTCCCTTTTTCTTTCAGTCGTTTGACGAAGGTAACTTCTTCTTTATTTCTTATACCATATCTGTAATAAAACATTTCTAATATTACAAATGTACCAAAAAGATACACAGTTTTATCAAAGTATTCCATTACAGCATTCTAACTGCTTTGTAGTAAAATTAAAATTGTATGATAGCAATTGTTGTTTATTGACCTCTTGTTATGACCACAGTATATTATTTTTCAAGTCAGGAATATGGCAGTTGTTATCAAATAGTTCATTTCTATGTATGTTGGCGTTTGTTTTTGTTGCACTTCAGTGTTCCTGTTGTTCCTTTGTTTTCCTCTTATAGTTGATGTGTTTCCCTCGGTTTTAGTTTGTAACCTGGATTTGTTTTCCCTCAATCGATTTATGACTTTTGAACACCGGTATACTACTGTTGCCTTTATTCAAGACTGTTTATGAACCTCTTTGCAATTTGGATTGTTGGATTACTGTCACATTGATGCAAACTCCACATAATTAAAACTTAATACTTTAATATGAAAATAAGGAGATGAGGTATGATTGCCAATGAGACAACTATCCACAAAAGTTCAAATAAAGTGGATGTAAGCAATTATAGACAACCGTACAGCCTTCAACAATGAGGGAAAAAAAACATACTGAATAGTTGGCTATAAAAGGCCCCGACATGAAATATATGAAACAATTCAATTGAGAAAACTAACGGCCTAATTTATAACAAAACAATTAACGAAAAACAAATATGACAGACATGAACCAACAACAACCACTGAACTACAGGCTCCTGACTTGGGACAGGCACATTCAGAATGTGGCGGGATTAAACATGTGTGTGAGTGCTCAACCCTCCCCTAACCTGGTACAGCACAATATAAGAACAAACTATAAAAATTAGTTGAAAAAGGCTTAACTCATCAGATCGATACAAAGCAGAAAAACATCAAACATAAATACAGATCGGACTTGGCAGGGTATTTATCCATCAAGTCTTTATTATCTCCATTTTTTAAAATAAAATATCCTTACCTTTCTATATAGATAATTGATCATCAGAGGTAAGTGTTACAAAACAACAATACTTACTCTTTAAGTAATTTTTTGTCATCTGTGAGTTTTTCTCCATCAAAGTATAGCCAAAAACGTTTCCATATATATCTCCTAAAATTATAAATTTCAAAACGTAGTCACAAAATAGTTCAACTAGATGAATGACTATTTATTACTGTCAGATAACTTATAACAGCAGAAACCTGAAGTGTAATCTAGGGTGGCATATTTCTGCTCCAACATGTCAGGTACATGTAATTGTCTGAAATGTAGACTTAAATATCTGACATGTCAACTTATATATTTGACATGTTGACTTAAATATTTGACATGCAAACCTTTAATAAATATTTGACATGCAGACCAATAAAAAATACTTGACATGTTCGGACTTTAATATCTGACAAAAAACCTAAAATATCTGACATGTAAACTTAATATTTGGCAAATAGCTTCAATATCTTTCAAGTCAACTTAAATGTTTAAGTCAGGTAATTTCACTGATTTATATCTGATATGCATGTTGATTTTTTTCAGATACATAACATGCATAGTTAGAGTTGTCAGATATCTAAGTTGCAAAGTCAGAAATATGCCACCATAGTAATCATGATTGCTTCTTAGTTACCAAAACGTAATAGCTTATTTTCTATTAAAAAAACAAAATACCAAACACAATACATCACTTAGTCACAAATCACGTCAAATCTTACAAAACTGAATGAGAATTTAAACCTTTATGTGAAATGATTACAGTTGAAAATTAATTGTAATCATAGATATTTTTCTAATTGCTAAGAGGTAAATAAAAAGTAAAGAACAAAGTGTATCAGTAGTTGCTGCAAATTATATTGAGTATGGTCTACATATATATTTCTATAAGGATTGATTGTTGGTGTTTGAGGTCACTTTCATCACTCTTGGCTATAAAATGGGTGCAAGGTAGAGGACCAAAGAGTTCCCATGTGAGAACCACCGACCTTTTGGTATGAAAACTGGCAATCCTAGTCAATTAAGATCAGAGTAGAGCCCACCTGCCATGAGAAGGGTGCTAACTCACAATCTCAGGGGTTCAAATTAACATTTGGTACTTGAAGGTCCGGGACCTTTGACACTCCAAACTGAAAGGTCCACAATCTAAATCCCAGGTCCTACTTTTACATGAAATATTTCTCATTAAGATACAAAATTAATGTGCTTTTGGTGCTAGGTTAGCTTGTTTCATCATATGTTTGTATTTGACAAGTTTACAAATAATATATTGCCATGCAACCATATAGACTAAACTCTCAGTGTCGCTGTGGTATTATATGTATAACAATAAATGTACTTGTCTTGTATATTAGAAATTCCAACAATCTATTTTTTTTTATTTTTTTTTTTTTGGTGCTGCGAAGGGTGTCACTGTGCGTGTGTGTGTGTGTTGTCTCAATCATTGACAATTATACCATAATCTGTTACTGATGTAAAAGTGGCAACATCAACACCATTTTTGCTCTGGATTTCAAGAATAAATTCGTAGTCACTGAAGGGTTTCCCATTTTTTGCAACACTATGCAGTGTTGAAGAAAACCTTATATCTACTTAACTGATCGGGCTTGCATTGCTGCTTGTGAATACAGTAGTGTCTGACAATAAATCTTTAGACTTAAAATTTGGGTCACTTGCATGGATCCACTGCTTTAAACAAAATAAATGCTGGGGTGTCACTTCGTGTATTTTTATTGGGTCTACTTTAAGATTTTGTGTTTCCCTTACTAGTGAACTTTCTTTTTTTTGAATGGGTAGGGAATTTCTGGCAGTATATAAACAACATTAGACCAGTTGATTCGATCATCAAAATATAGCCACGGTCGATCGATTTTCAGTTGTTCTTAAATTTTTGTTCCCGTTTCCACGATCATATTTTTGGTCTTTAGTGAGATCTTCATTTGATTTCTTTTGATTTGTTCCCAAGGAAGACGTTGAAGCCCACCGTCCATCATCTTCAGGCTTTCCCTCTAAGACGTGACACCAATGAGAAACAGACTCATTTTGTTCGAAAATGTCTAAATGATTTGTCAGGTGACCTATTGCAACTATTTATAACCTTGTGTATGGTTGGCAAGGTCAGGAATGAAACATTTTACTATCTTAATTTCAATAAGAATACAGCTTTGAAATGACAATACTGATGGTGAAAAAGGTCGGCAAAGTTAATTTTTATTTTCTTTCAAATCGAAGGTCCGTCGGGGATAACTAGTAACCAAAACGAAAGTCCGATTGCAACAGTGGAAGGTCACGGACCTTGGACCACCGCTAATTTGAACCCCTAAATCTCATTGTTCTATTAGGATAAAACCTTTCTATCTAATATAGACCTATATTATTGAATCTTAAATATAGCTGTTAGTATTAATGTTTTCTTTGAACATTTTAAAATTAACGCTTCTATAATTCTCACTTTCTAATGCCTTTATAGCAAAATAGTGATGTTAGTTCATTGAAAAAATATGTTGCATCAGAAGTTGTATAGTCATATATCTTAATAACATAAAAAAAAAGCTTTATTAGAAATTACTGCAAGCCAACAATGAAAATTTTCATACCAGTTTAATATCATGGTATAGTTTTCATAGCTATTTGTTGAACTAAAAATTCAAATTCAAGGAAATTTAATTAACAGTAGCCCAAATTTGAACTAAATATTAATTTCCATCAAAGTCAATACTAAAATCTTGAAGAAACTGTTAAATCCTGTACAAACACAATGAATATCAATGTAAAGTCTATGCAGTTTTTTCCCATTTCAACTCTGTTCATGTTAAGCAACCAACAATCAATCAATCAACTCTGTTCATAAAAACTGAGTTGTCTCCCATTTATGGGTCTTATTAAATTGAATTGTCTCCCTTTGTGGGTTTACTGTATAGTCAATCTTTTCATCAAATGTGAGTTCTTTCCCATTTTTGTGCGATATGATATTCTTGGAAAGATTTTTAACTACAAAATTCCTCCATGGGAAGAAAACTGATTTTAAAATTAGATAAAATTCCAAAGGTACTATCAGAAGCATAAAATGTCAAAATGGTGAATGCTTTGTGTCAAAACAGCTCCTCAAATGGGAGAGATTTTATAAAATAAATCAACATGGGAAATCAGGGAAAAGATAGCATAACATATTTATGAACATCAAAATTATGTAGATGAAGAGACATATTTCATACATATAGCAATCTTAAGCACTACAGTTAGATGGTCTTGTTTGCACCTGCAGAGACTACTCCTAATTTGAATTTTGTATGGTAAACTCATAATTAACTGTACCAGCTCAAATGTAATTTTCCATTGGCTCTTTCTTGTTTCAGGTTGACATATCGCTTGATGGCATGCTTCAAATCTAACACAGTTGCATTCTGGGTAACAACAATGGCTACAAAAGAAATTTTAATTCTTGTAAGTGCTGAGGGGTAAAAACTGCTTTTATTGTGTTTTTGTAAACTTAAAATAAAACATTGCATATTTAATTAAGCAAAAAACATATCTATGAAAAACGTTTATTTATCTTCTTTTTTCCATTTGTTACTTTGAATAGACTAGGATAGCAATTCAGGATCACATCATTTTATTAATCCGAAAATTCAATTTTTGGTATAAATAAAATGCCTGAAATGGTCACAGTTGTCTCATTGGCAATCATTACTACATCTCCTTATTTCATACGGATTGAGGATAAATTTCTTTTTAGGGATACTATCATGACTATATTTGGTGGTTTTGACAAATTCTGGAGACAAGTCTATAAGAAATATGTATTTTGAGGAACACTTTAGATTTATGGTTCACATATAATCGATAAAATAAATGAAAATCAATATACTAACAGATCTGTGTTTTATTCGCTTGGATTATAATAATTAATAACTATATTTTTGTTCTTATTTTCTATTCTATAAACTACATAATACATTTACACTACAAATCTCCTATTCCCAGTTTTTGGCTACACCTGCTGTTCTTATCTATAAAGTATGAAAGTCTTGAATATTCAATAGCTATGTAGGGGTGTCAAAATCGTATCATACTTAAGAATTAAATGCTTCTTTTTGTAAATTTATTGGGGTGTAAAAGCGTTGACCGAAGTACATTTTGTATGAAGCGCGGAAGCGCTTCATTTTAAGAATGTGCGCACGGTCAACGCTTTTACAACCCTATAAAATAACTAAAAGAAGCATTCAATACTTATAATTTAATTTTTTTGCTAGGATCATGAAAACACAATTTCTATCAAGTTTTTCTTTTATTTACCTGTGCACTTTATTGTGGAAGCTCGTGTGATCATGAATGTTACATTTCATTTTAAAATGAAGGTTAATTTCAGAATGACGTGAGATTGCTGTTAGCCAATCAAAATAACGTATTATAATGAAAGTAACATGTAATGTAATTATACAATAATGACCAGCCAGTACACGTTCTTCTGATTTCATTAACCAGTATTAAAAAGATAAATATAACAATACTACAAATAATAATAAATTCACAGTAAAACATAGACAGGAATAAAGTTTCAAAAGTAATTTGCAACAAAACTACATGTTACTGTAATATTTAGTAACTCACGTAAAACTTCATCATCAGCTCTTCTAACATTGACGATCATAGCCTGTCCATATTCTAAGGCAATGTAGGAATTAATTTCTTCTAACGTCACCTGTGGCGGCAGGTCATACAACAGTGGATCTGCCTAAAACACCAAGAAAGTATATTAGGATATAAGGCCATAATAGGTTTGTTTATGTTGTTTTGGTTTTTTTTTGGTAGAAGGTGAGTACACTAGTATATAAATAACACATAGCTGAGAGGGTGATAGAGCAGATTGTTACCCTGAGAAAACAATGTCAACTGAGGTGAAGCCAAGGTTGACAATGTCTTTTTGAGGGGTAACAATCTGCTCCATCACCCTCTCAGATATGTGTTATTTAATTTATTATACTGAATGTTCTATTATTACTGTCTATCAAATTTCAAATTCAAAGTAAAAAACTATGATGTCTTGTACATAACAACCATCCGTATTTAATAAAGCACACACTTGATCAAGCGTCTCCGTGAAGGGTAATAGAGTATTTGCCATAGGATATTATAAATTGTCTCCCTCTTATTAACCAATCAAAATCTGGCATTTTGACATGAGGTATAATAAAAACAGTTATTTCATTTTCATATATAATTCATTCAAACAATTAACTTTAAATATTGCTTATATTTAATGTAAGACTATGATTAAAAAAGTTCATAGTCAGTGATAGTAATTCATTTTTGTTTCTAAACTGCAGAAAATGAACTTCAATGAAGGTCCTTTTTTCTCCTGTCAAGGTGTGTACTACTCCCGTCTTAATAGACAGAATTGCAAGTTCTCCTGCAGAAGGTCTAAGGTTCTCTCTGGTTACTCCAGCTTTCGGCCGCCAACAGTAAAACCTAGCCACCATGATATAGCCAAAAGTGTTGAAAGTGGCCTTAAAACACCAAAATCAAACAATCAATCAATTCCCTTTTTTCTTTACAGGTCGACAAAAAGAAACATGAAAGTTAAAGCTGTAAATCTGATAAATAATATTTTGACTTCTTTTAAAACAAAGTAAAAGTTATTCTTTGTGATGACTTTTCACAGTGAATGCTGGTGGAGACTTTTCACAGTGAATGCTGGTTATTGTGGGTGATTCACAAAACAAATCATATTTGGATTTTCATCCTTTCACAGATGCAACAAATATTTTCCAACTGTTGTAACCACAACCCTTTCCTCTTTTTCCCTAGTGTGACCTACCAAATTATACTTGTCACCGGGTTTGTACTTACATGAGCAACATGGCAGGTGCAACATGTGGAGCAGGATCTGCTTACCTTTCCGGAGCACCTGAGATCACCCCGTGTTTTTGGTGGGGTTCGTGTTGCTCAGTCTTTAGTTTTCTGTGTTGTGTTTTGTGCACTATTGTTTGTTTTTTTTCGTCCTTTTTTTATTTTTTGCCATTGTATTGTCAGCTTGTTTTCAACTCATGAGTTTGAATATCCCTTTGGTAGCTTTCTCCTCTCTAATTTCATAGCAAAAGATAGAAACTTGTTTCTTAAATTCTTAGTTTTGTACAGTCAATGGAGACTTCATTGCATAATGCTGTACGTTAACCTTTATGTGCCTTTTGCTTATTTAAATGTTGGCATTGTTACTTACCGTTATTATATCAGACAATGTACTCTGGACTTTGATCATAACTTCCTGATGGCTGAGGACCAAATCTTCATTACAGTTCTCTTCTTCATCTCCTTGACCTTCTTTACATTCCACCTTATCTTTGATCTGATCAACAGGTCTGTTGTTAAGGTCATCACTATGGATACAGTCTTTGTTTACATTTTGTGTATGTACATCAGTATCAGAAGATTTTGGTGTACTTTGATCAGCACTCAGGATTTGACAACCTACATTTAAATAAATAAATCATGTAGCAATTTATAGTCATTAACTTGAACATCTACATGTACTTTTTACTTTGCTCAACTGAATATGTTTCCAATGTGTAATTGGCCATGAAATTAGAATTATTAACATGTATCACAAATAACATGACAAGCACAATGCATGTGACAGGAACTGCTTACTGGTCTTAATGGAGTCACCACATGTTAACCACCCTCTAAATAGGTCATACTAGATGTCAACACATCATATTCATGATATTAGAACTAAAGTAGATGGTCAATTTCGTTTGCTAGGTTAAAGGAATCTTCAATTTGCTCTAATTTGCCTGTGACGACCATAAAACCGTCATCCCTATTGACAGTGTAGTGGCAATTTGATGTTTTCTCTCCATTGGAACTTATCTAAGATTTTAATGAATAGGACAGGCAGATGCAGATCTGTGCATGTTGGTGAAAATATACCACCCACGGGCACTCCTATAATGTTTGTATGACAGTTCATTACACTCAAATTCATTGTTTCTAAGAATTAATTTAACAAATGCAGTTAAATCTATTTTGTTGAGAATCTTTAAAGTATATTCTCCTGTGTGTCAATTAATTCTAATGCATTGATAACAGTTTCTTCTTATTTATCAATGATCATATTTGTGTACCTTGACGTACATCATAGGCAATAAAAATGCATTCTTTTTTGACCTCGTGTGACTCTATTTTATCAATGGAATCTTTTCATCTTGAATGTAAAAGTTATGCCTCTTCAATAACGGTTTTATAATTAGATCAAGTAAGTATCTCTCGCGGAAAGTTGCATTTATTGATGATTGGTCGGTAACGAACATTTAATGTGTCCTGCTAGCTGACCAGTTCACAATGCCTCATTACTTATTTCTAGATAAATTTTATGAATTTTTGGAAGAAGGTACATGTGTCCCCCATGTTTTGAATCATTATTATTCTTTAAGAAATTATATGTCTGGGAATCTCTTTTTTTCCTTTATATTTAACACTTCTCTCAACATGCCAAAATTGTAATGATTCACAATAAAATGAAAATATTATCTTTCACACACATGACCATGCAAACACTGATATATTATTTCTTATTCAGTTGAATTAATAATTAGAATAAAAAAGTTCTAAGGTTCATGTATTGTCTTTTTTTTTTTAAAAGCAACTTGTCTCGTACCATATTGCAAACTCTTACCAATGTCAACTCTTACCACTAAATGCTGACTCGTACCACTGGTCCACTGCTAATTCATACCAACTTATTTAAATGCGCTCAATCAACGATCTACAACAGCTTAATTTAGATTCGGTATAGTTACAAACTACAAAACATATGCTCTATAGAGCTTTTAATTGAATACATACTGTAGCGGAGAGCCTATGTTTTGTAACAGTATTACTTCCCTTTAAAATGGACTGTTGTGAAATTAATATTTGAGTATTACTGTTGATATAAATTACTGATATAAATGATTGTTTAACATGTCAAAATGTGTAGTGACTTTATTGTGCTATATTTCATTGAATATATTCACAGATTTTGTTAAATTTGCAACTTATTATTTAGTTATATAGTAGGTGTTTCTATTCATCCAGCTTTTGTTAAATAAGTTTTGAGATTAATATTTGTTCTGGGGGTGAAACCAGAAAGCCACTGCCTCTTTATATAGAGAAGAAATGACAATTATAGCATTTTATGAAAAGCTTACTGGTCTTGTACAGACCTCACGGTTAACACCATATAGAAGGTGACATTGTTTTGCAAATTACCAGGCTTCTCACAAAAGAAATCAAAGTCAACGAAAGTTACTTAATTTTATTACGGCATAATATATTAACAAGACATACAATTATATTTCACAAAATAGGAAAAAGAATTTAACTGACAGTCACATCAAATTATTAGTAAGCAAATTAGCGACAAGCCAAAATACAAGAAATAAATAAATATAATCAGATAATAAAGCCAAACAGATCGAATACACATTTGAGCTAGCTGCCAAGCCAACGGCCACCAAAAACAAACAACTGTGCTGAAAAATGATTTTTAACCAAATAGTTAAAAAATAAAATAAAAATTAAACAATATGCTTGTAACCTAGCATGCAAGAAATTATATCAAGCAAAAACTAAATAAATAAAGCAACCAAGGAAGAAACAATATCAACCATGAACTTAAACTTTTTGATATTGTTTCTATAGATTGTTTATTATCATATATCAGATAAGTGAATTAGGGATCTGTGAAAATTCTTCATTGTCATGTTTTAAATATCTTAGATACCCGTACGGAGGTGCTCTTAATTGCAGGAATCTAATACAGATAAGATGAATAGGTGTTCCGAATGAACAATAATTTAGCTTCCGAATATTCCTCCATAGACTATATTTCTAACTAATTTATATGCGTGAACCCTCAGTGGTTCACGCAATAACAATAATTTGCTGAAAATAGCTGTACGTTGCATTGTTTACATGTATGAAATTTTTCATTGACTATCCCGCAATGGTGGTAAGTCGTACACTTAAGGACATTTTTTATTTTATTTTTCTGTAGACTATATTAACTAAGAGAAAAGGTAGAAATACTTTGAATACTTGAATATACTTATATACACTTCGAGAGGTTACACCTGCTTCATACAGATAAGCCGAATCAATTGTTTTCAATTTGCCTTGGGAAGACGTTTACCTTAACAAAGCACCTATCAAGTAAATCCGACTGGTCCATGGGCGCAGCCATTTTGTAAAGTCATGTGACAGGATTATTGCTTTTGAGTTTATTTACAATATCTAAAACATTTTATCGTACCCTGCAAATGTGAACATTGTTAATTTATTTCTATGAAAGTTAAATTAAAACGTTTTATAGTGCTATGTACAAAATGAAAGTAGAAATGAGGTCGTTTCCGGTTTCACTTTGTTCTTTAACAACGAAATATGTTGCTGTTTTGCCCAACGTGTGCGAATATTCTGGTGGTTGAGGAAGGTCAGAACTGCTACAGATTCGCTTGCAACACATGCCCTTATATACAAAATATCAACAGAAAGGTAATCATATATAAGAAATAAACCACAGGATATAAATTTTGTTTTGAGTTCCAAAACTCTGGGATATATATATAATATACATGTAGTCTGTAGAACAACAAAATTATCTGTCTAGGATTTTCTCTTTGAGAAAAAAGGGTATTGGTCGAGAAATCCGCCCACATAAGGCTTTGACTGTATGTATTTCTGCTTAATTATATTACAAATTGTATCAAATTTAATATAAATCGATTCACTGACAAATCAACTTTGATTAGTTTATCGCATTTCCCAAAAAATATCTGAAGTAAATTTTAAAATCAACAAAACAAGTGGGTCATCCGTGTTTTTATGGGAAATGTGTTTGTCCGTAAATCTGCCTATGCGCAGTAAATGCATGTATGTATGTACAGTCAGGATATAACTCTATAGGGTTATTACAGAAAAATAACATACATTTGTTATTGTGGACTAAAAATCAAAGAACTGTGATAACATATGTATGTTACATGTTCAAAGGGACAATATACATCATTAGTTTAGTTAAAATGTATAAAAGTTTTATTGATATTACTTTTGTCTATATGTATACTTAACTATTGAAAGATATAACAGTTCATAGTTTGCCAATTTTGCATAGTACACCTACATGACCTATATGTTATTACAGAAAAATATGCCTGTAATAACTAAAGGGTGTTATTACAGCTTCTCTACATCACTCCAAAGCATTTGCTCAGACATACATCATGCTTAATTACAATGTCTTTTAATTTATTGTAAGGAATAATGACCAGAGCATGTAATGAGGTTCTGTGCAAGCTTCCCAGTAATTCCCAAGTGTCTTATATAATAAGTTACATTCCTTTAATAACCTAGCCTTGTTATCACAGCTAAGTTTATCCCTTAATAGCCTCGTCTCATTGATTTACCATGGTTAATCAAAATGAATTAATTTAATTAAAAATTAGTTTTCAAGGCTATGCATTTAGTTTCAATAAAGTCTCAAGAGTTCCCTAGACCACACTATAAATGAAATAATTTTACAAATAACAAACATGTTATTACAGATTTAGAAAATTTAAGGAATAAAGAGTAGACAACTCATGAAAGTATCTGTAATAACACACATAAGTTATTTTTGTAATAACCCTATAGAGTTATATCTCTGACTGATGTATGGAGGCCAGTTTATCACAAATTTATGAAAGACAAGGTGATCTATTTATTAATAGACCACTTATAAAGAGATTCCAGACAATCCAAAAAATTTCAACTCAAAATGAGTTTTGTAAGCAATAATATGATTATCGTTAGCTTAAGGAATTGTATTACATATATCACTAGATATTTTCGTAATAAAGGATTTTTCTTTAAAATTTGACATGCAGTGATAAGTACAGTTCCTATGAATAAAATAGCAGACGAAATATTCATGGAAGTGACAATTATGGAAGAAATGGAACGGGCAGGTTTACCAGATAGGCAGAATTACTGGACATAACTGTAGTCCAAATAATTATATGATTTCTTGAAAGGCTTTATATGTTTTTCTGTGGCGTCTTTCTACACTTTAGGAATGTGTCACAGCGAAAAATTTAATAGCCTTTAAGAAGTCATAATTATTTGACTAATGTAGCATACTGCTATAATCTTCATACAAATAATTGATTTTATTTTTAAACTAGGCCTTTTTTATTTGATCCAAAGAAATGCTGATTTGTCTTCTTCATTTTTTTTTAACACGTCTTTGGAAGATACGCATGCTTTTTCTTCTCTCAGTATGAGCTTCCTTTATAAGGAACACCAAGGATAAAATCCAAGTATTGGTTATATTTACATGATTTACATATGCAATGACATAACTTCATCAGTTTATGACATCTTGGATTTAAGATTTGAGAAAACTTACGAAAAAATCTGCTGTTGCCAAATAAAAGCTTACTTTTGACCACAAATTTCTATCTAAAGTAAAGAATAAATAAGATGTTTATAATTTTAAATTAAATTCTTTGCTTTTTTTCAATAGTTGACTATCACATTCGTCATTGTTCATGCATCTTCCTGTACATTTCAGATGCCACAATGCATATATGTTATAATGTCACAGTTTTAAAGAGTCGATTTTTCAGTGATGTCATTTACACAGACTGATCTTGGGTCAGCTTGTGTAAATAATTCATAAAAAAGAACTCAAAATTGGTCTATGCAGGGTAATTGTTGATTTCAGGTGACTTAAATTCATGATCCATTCAGATTTAGCAAAAGATGGAAGAAATTGAAATTTAAGAACTGAGTACACTAAGTAGTTATACCCGTTTCAGTTTTTTATGAAGGGATTTTAAGTTTGAGTCTATGGTGCAAAACCTAACGTTTGGTTACCCTTTACATGTTAAAAGAAACAATTCAAACGAAAAAAACAATGGCCTGATTTATAACAAAACAATAACTGAAAAAATTATATGACCAACAGCAACAGACATACAACAACCACTGAATTACAGACAACTGACTTTGGACAGGCACATACAGAATGTGGCACGATTAAATATGTTTTTGAGCACTCAAGCTTCCCATAACTTGGGACAGTGATGTAAGTAATTTTGTTAACAGCACAACACAAGAACAAACTATCATAATCAATCATAAATCAATCCAAATAAGGCATCATCATTATTTTAACTAGGTTGCTGTCAGAAATTCAAAGTCTATTGTGGAAATTTTCTTTCAAATAAAGGTTTTCTAGGAGTTTAGTAAAGAACTATAGACATAGACTTTAAATTCATGTATTTTTGAGGGTCTAGATTGGGTTTCAGAAAGAGAATAATGGGTAATATACATGAGGGTCTGGATGGGATCCTTCATTTCTGTATTCTTTAATTTTTTAGGCCATTTTTCTCTATTCTTTATATTTATCACCTCATTATTTTCTATTGTCCATTTTTGGTCCATTTTTCTCTATTCTTTATACATTTTGCCCATTTTTCTCTATTCTGTAAACACCCATCCACACCCTCATACCAAAAAAAAAAAGAATATATTGAAAAAATAGGCAAAAAATAAAGAATAGAGAATAATGGGGTGCTGAAATATAAAGACTGGGGAAAAATGGTAAAAAATAATGAATACAGAAAAAAATGGACTAAAAAGTTAAAAGGATAAAGAAATGAAGGACCCAATCCAGCATGTCCGGACCCTTATTGGTGAAAAAGGTAACTTTTTGACTGGTATGAGGAAGTAAATTGATTTTTGGATAAGATTAAAGTTTAATCATGTTAATTTTGAAATTCATAAATCAAGATTAATTGTTTTGATTAACATGATTGAGATTTGTTGACTTTTGTGAAGCAAGTTTTTTTGGGGTAGACAATGCTCTGTGTGAATTTGTTATTTATGTGATCAAGGCTTGTTTAGAATTTTATTATCATTAAAACAAGTAATTTTTAAAGAGTTATGATATGAATTGAAAAAGTCGACATATTTTTTGAATTTGATATCTTTGGATTGTCTTAATTACAATAAGTGCTGTTTGTTGGGATGCACTCTCGTTGATATTCAAATCAGAAGATGTGGTATAATTGCCAATGAGACAACTATTCACATGCGACCAGATGAAGTATATATGTAAGCACCATAGGTCATTGTACAGTCCTTCAAAAATGAGCAACACCAATTCCTTAATAGTAAGCTCTAAAAGGCCATGACATGAAATAATGTAAAACAATTCAAATGAGAAAACTGATTTATGCTAAAACAATATAAATTAGAAAAAATTATGACGAGAGTAACAAACAACAACCACATAATTACAGGCTCCTTATTTTGGACAGACACATACAGAATATGACTAGTTTACTTCATGTGTATTTTAATTCATTTGACACCTATACATTTAAATTTACCTTGTTTACCTCTATATATTTTAGATAGGAAATAGAAAATATCCAAAATTAAAAGAAGTAGATGATGTATTAGGTGGATCATCAGCTTGGGAGAATGTGGATTCTACAGATGGTAGGTTGTATAACGGGTGATCAGTGTAATAGACCACTTACGAGTGCGTTGCATTTCCATGAAAAATTGTGGTTTTAGTGATCAACATTCATGCGTTTAGGGGTATAGTCACTTCCTTCCCATGTTGAGCGAGCAGTTGAAAAAATATGATGCTATATTGCACGAATTATTCAGCAAATTAAATTCTTATAATTGATAATCAGCACTGCTGTCATTGGGGAAATGTGATTAAGTACCTACGGAACAAACATTATTTCTAGTTTATCCTGCATAATGACGATCGCAAAGACACTTGATTAACTTTAATAGTGCAGGGATACAGGCGATCTCCTCTATCTGGTAAATGATGTCATAAAGGCGACCTTATTTGACAAACTTTTCCGGTGAAGGACATAACTCAAAAGTGGTCTATTGAATTACATTAAAATGAGTGATAAGGCAAAATGATCTAGAGGTTGTTAAGAGCCTGTGTGTCTCAACTGGATCTGTGTACAATAGTCACTTTCTAAAATTAAATGCTACAGAACATAATAGACACTTGGATGGAGAGTTGTCTCACTGGCACTCATACCACATCTTCTTATATCTATCTATCGCTATTTTGAAATCTGCGCCGCTTGACCCGAGAATCTGCACCTCTTGAACTATTGACGTCATACCACAATCATTTTCAATGGTGGCGTCAGATATTTTCTATTGTAAAGTCAAAATTTTACGGAACCTTTGTGATGTCCAGTATTGGTGGACAAATAGCAATAAGGTGTATGCATGACCATGATGACTGAGATCTGATTTATGTTGATCTTGTCTTCATGCATATGGTCTAGCTGATCATTTTTTTCTGTATTCAGTTTGTCATTTTCTACAATAGTTTTGCCCCAAATTTTACAAAAATGGGTATAAATTGCCATTCAATGGTAAAATTTTTTATAAAAGTAGACTTAGAATTCCACCTTTGTTGACCAAAAGAAGATCATGTAAGGAGTCAAACGACTGAATTAGCAATGTTGACTCAAGTAAGGATCTTGTCTTGCTACTCATTTTTGCTGTTAGTTTGTCTTTATCTGTTACAGTTTAGCATTTAAGATGCAAAAATTGGGTAAAATATCATTAATGGGCAATAAATCCTATAAGGAATCGACTGACTATTTTGCCCATGTTTGATTTATTTGCAGATCTTGCCTTAACATTAACAGTAACAGTTTTTCTGCACCAGATGTGCATTTCAACAATGAATGTCTCTTATGTCTAGCTGATTATTTTATAAATTTGCCATTTACAATTTGTCTTTATCTACTACAGTTATGGGCAAATATGCAAAAATGAGTAAAAATCATCATTGAAGGGAGATAACTTCAATACATAGTCAACTGATGATTTTGGCCATGTTGACAAATTTCTTGATCTTGTCCTAAAGATAAATTTTCCTTTTTAAGTTTTTCTTTTTCTAGTTTTCAAGATAATAAGCAAAATTGTAAAAAAGTCATTCAGTTGACCAATGATTTGGACCATGTTTGACTAATTTGTAGATCTTCTCTTTCTGATCATTATGACAATTTTAAATTTTCGTCTGGCATTTTTTGTGTAGACAGTAGATAGATCTGAATATTCTGAACCTTTCTGTCTATTAAATTTTTTGAATACGAGTAGCTCACTTGAATCTTCAAACATACAATACATTTAAGAAAATACAAATACAGATGACATCATAGTATTTTATTTTTCTTTAATAACCTTCACACGTTACCAACATTTATGAAGGCACTCTTTGATTTTTTTCTTGTAATCTACAAAATAATAACAGCAGGTAACAAAAGTCTAGTGAAATTCAAATGAAAACCTGTTTTTACACTAAATCAAGTACACAATTTGTGTGTTATCTCCAGATGCGGGTCCAGGATTTAAAAAAAAGGAGGGTCCTCAGTTTAGTCAGCATTCAGAGTGGTACATATAAAAAGTATGCATTAACCATATATTTAGTACCATAAGGACCCCCTGAATCGCCCACTGGTTGCAGCAGTTAAATCTTCAGAATATGTCAATTTATATTTTCAGTAACATGTCCAAAATGTGAACATAAAAGAGCCTTCTTCATGCAGATACAGACGAGATCAGCTGACGAACCGATGACTACATTCTACAAGTGTTGTAATATGTCCTGTTCACATCAATGGAGAGACTGAACTTTTTCTTTTGAAGATTTAAACCAGGAATTGTTTGTAAAGATGAAAACTTAACGAAATGTTTAAGGAAATGACCGATTACATGTAGCTGAAGATGCATGGACATGTGGAAGTACAATATTTTTGACAGAATATAGAATGACTCTTTGAGGCATCTGTTGCTGAATGTGTATAAATAGATGTTATAGATTCTGACTGTTATTTTTTTTTATAATGCTATTTATATGTTATATTTTGATGAGCTGATGAGTTTATTGATTTTAAAGGCAATCTCCAGGACATCTTATAAAAATTATGCTGGATATTTATCAAAAGAAAGACGTATTTAATTCATTAATTGATATGAATTATATTCTAAATCATGAATACTAAATTTGCTTTTTACTGAAAATTGGTACTTATTGGTGACACAAAATACCTTCTCACACCTTACTTAGCAAAAGCCAAAGGAATCTCTTTACCTGCTCTACACAAACTTCATCTGAAAAACGGAAAATGTTGGGAATGTCAACTAGACAACAGTACACTAGTCCAATCACATAAAATATAAAAGATATATCTTGAGGTCAAAATACAGCCTTATCAAAAACCAAGACTATATATACTAAATGTCAAGTTTGAAATCAATGTAAAATAAGGGGATGTGGTTCAATAGCCAATGAAACATGTGAGAGAGGGTCCGGATGGACTACTTATTACAGAAATGAACAATGTACAGAATAAAAAAAATAATCTAACCACAGAAAAATTAATAGTTCAATCATTTTCATGAGAACTTTACAGAATTAAGTTCTATCTTTAAAGAAAAGTGTCCTAAAAATTTAAAGATTACAGAACTTAAGGACTCACCCCCATCCAGACCCTCATAAGACCACTATGACCACCAGAGACCAAATCATGTAGATGTTAGCAGTTAGATGTAACTGTACAGCCTAAATAAATGAGAAAAACCTGTACACCATAGCAAGTTTTAAAAGGCCCTGAAATGACTAAATGTAATACAATTCAAACAAGGAAACCAACAAACTAATTTATAAACAAAACAAGAAATAAAAACAAATATGATATACAGCAACATACAACAACCATTGCATTACAGGCTCCTGACAAGTTTGTCTGAGCATGCTTATGTAGTTAGAATGTCAAGCTCTCTGTACATGCTAAAGAACTGTAGTTACAAAATCTTGTAGGGTACAGTCCTAGTTAGTATGTTGTTATGGAACATTTCTACTCCTAACAACATATATCCTAGCTCTTCTGCCATTGGCAGTCCAAACTTCCTATCCTTTATTCCCAAAGACCCACTTTGCAAATCCTATCTATTGAAGTAATTGTCTATTTGTTCTATTCCTGTAAATTTGTGAACTATTTGTCACTGGGCATTAAGCAAAAACAAACAGTAAATCTCATGCTAAATGGTTAAAAGGTTAAACTCTAAAGACTTTGTACATAGTTTATGTTCAAGTAATTAGTTTATGGTATGAGGGGAGGTGGGTATATGATCCATTAGAGCAATCTAAAAGCCTTCCCAAGAGGGTAAATGATATATATGGCGAAGTTAGGGGTAGGGATACGATAATTAACAATATATAAGTTTGTTATATTTTTAAATACCACTTGAGCCCCTTGACCCTCCCCAACAAAAGCAATGGTGTAAAGTACGGATTAAGAATGTATAGTTTAGTATAGTTTAGTAGATAAATATCTGAACAGTTTTTGAAATGTAAAACAGAATTTTACAATATAAGGAAAAGACACAACTCTTTGAACAAAAACCCATAGTGCACGGGTAACGACTTGTAATGGCAATTAAGAAGTTTAGGATTGGAATCTCAACAGTTTTTGATATATATCACACACAATTAATTACTTGAGGGGGAATGAACCCTCTTGAACTATCGTAATGGGCAATAGATAGGTATTTCCATGGTAAGAAAACCTGTTTTGTTATAGGGTGTATAAATAAAAATGTCTTGCAAATTTTTTATTATTTTTACATTGCAATCATGGTACAAAACTTCTACATGTCAAATATCAAAAGTTTACTATGAGGTCAAAGCATCGAGCAATGTGCAATGCAGATCTTGGAGAAATGTGACTCACCGTTTTATTTTTTGCAAAATACCTTATAGCGAATGTAATGAATTGAATCTATACTAAAACATTTCAATAAAAGACCCAGACAATGTAATATGAGAAAACCAAGAGGAAGAGTAAATACTAACAAAGTAACACAACAATATGTCTCTCTTCTTTGAACAGTCTTGCTGGAAAAAATAAACAGAAGGTACAGTGGCGGATCCAGAAATTTTTATAAGAGGAGCCCACTAACTGCCTAAGAAGGGCCCGCTCCAGTCACGCTTCAGTGATTCCCTATATAATCAACCAAATTTTTCCCGCAAAGGGGGCCTGCCCCTCCCTAAATCCACCTCTGAGGAAGATACCAAGGTACATTTAAAACTTATATCAAAGTTGGAAAAGAAATTGACAATTAACACCACGGCCAAAAATAAAATGACAAAGATGTCCATAAATCACAACATGGAAAACTAAAGACTTAGAAACACGACCCATCAACAAACAGGGATTATCTCAGGTGCCCTGGGAGAGTTAGCAGATCATGCTCCATACGTTGTGTTAATCCCATAAAATATGTTGATAAGTTGAACCAAAAAGGAAAATCACAAAAATACCGAACTCCGAGGAAAATTCAAAACGGAATGTCCCTTATCAAATGGCAAAATCAAAAGCTCAAACATCAAACAGATGGATAGCCATGTGATTTCGCATCATGCAATAGCGGATTGGTAATTTATATTTATCTAACCGTAAGAGTCTGACATCACCAAATTCTTAAACCATTTCATGTAAATACTAGGGATGTCATCGAGTACTCGCGATCGAGTATCGAATACCAAAATGATACTCGACTAATCGGTTTTCTGTTAGAATGTTGTTGTCTTCTTATAGAAAAATAGTTTTATTAAGAGCGCCTCCCGGGAAATTAAATATTAATAAAAAAGTTATTAAAATTAAAATACGTTTCGAATGTTTGCGTTTAATTGTCATTTAAAATTCCCTCGAACAGAGGTAGGCTATGAACAAGAGCACCTTTCCAGGGCTTACACTTTTAGCTGAACATGTCTTAGTCATTCCACCACCTCTGTACCATCAGGCATACTTTCATCATTTTAGAAATCGACTCGTCCCATAAAAAATTGACAAAATAATATTTCTAAATAAGAACGAATTCGTTGCACCCTGTGTCGACCCTCAGAAAATGGTTAAAGGCATCAGTAAGTTCTAATCATCACCCCTTTGTTGATCATTAAATGTGTTTTTTTACGATTCCCAAATACTGTTGTTTGAGTAATCATTTGTCTATAGATATTTATTGGTCAATTGATTAATTAATTGCCAGTTTACATAATTAGTACTTGTAGTAAATGAGCTATTAATTATGGTATGAAATTATTGGGACTATTATCTAGTCCTAGGTAATAATGTTGAGGGTTTTACGTCCATAAGACAACGATCCACAATATGTAAAATGGGTATAATTTTGTGTTTTCATTTTGTAGATGTTTTTTCCGAGCGAATACTCGAGTATCGCTCGGTAAATCCAACGAGTACTCGATTACTAAATCTTCACCGAGTTGACATCCCTAAGATTTACACTGTAAAACTTGCCCAAATAAGAAATTTGGAAATTGAAACAATTGAAAGTTTTTGATAGTAGACGATTCACTCCAAACAAAAATACCCCTGTGTGTTCCAAAGGTAATAATTCATGACTTGAAAAGATTACAGTTGGATCTCCGTGTTCTATGATTATCAATTTCATGTTCATTTATTGATTAATTTTGCCTTATAATATGCTGCCTTCAGATTTATTAAACGAAAAAGGCTTACAAACACGTTTTCTTTAATTTTATTTTTTGCCTCTCTTTCTCTATTATTATACCCCCGCTTTAAAAAAAAAATGGGGTATACTGTTTTACCGCTGTCTGTCCGTCAGTCCATCAGCCCGTCCGTCCGTCCGTCCCATTAATATTTTTCGTCGCATCTTTCTCTGGAACTACATTACAAGGATTTCTGAAATTTGGTTTCAGGAATTATATAAGTCACCTATACCGTGTGATGCGTTTCCAGATTCATCACTCAAAAACTTCCTGTTTACCGAACACTTACATCATTTTACACATGACATCCAAGTTGAAAATTTTCGTCACATTTTTCTCAGGAACTATATTACAAGGATTTCTGAAATTTGGTTTCAGAGTATTAGTCAGCTATACCATGTGATGTGTTTACAGAATCATCACTCAACAACTTCCTGTTTATCGAGCACTTGCATTGGGCGGCGGGGGTATCATCAGTGAGCAGTAGCTCACAGTTTCACTTGTTTTATTTTTTCTAATTTTTCTGTTGTTTTAGTCTATTATTCTAATCTGTAAGCCTCACTCTGACCTTCATACATGTATATAGATTTACATTCCTTTAAAATAATATTTATGAAGTCATAAGCTGGGTTTCAATTTCAGTTCTATTGAAACGTGTATTCTTAATACATTTCGCGTAATCTATTGTAAAAGTTAACATTTCAATCTATGTTTAGACCTGAAAAAAATAAATATTTGGTTGTTAGCGGAATGTTGCATGATTCTTGTCGCATATGTAAAAATTAATTTGTATCTGAATACTATTATATATTGTTTTTATATATATTTTTAGCTCACCTGACCCGAAGGGCCAGTGTGAATTTTTGTCATCTCTTGGCGTCCGTCGTCGTCGTCCGACTAAACTTGGCCACAATTATCAATAGGTTGTATAGTTTTAGAATGTGTCCGATGACCCCGCCTGACAACAAGCATGGCCGACATATAGCTAAACATGCAAAGTTTTTCTATTATCTTGAAAACCGATATAGGAAGAGAAAATCTGACAGTGGCATAAATGTTCAAAATGATGAGTTCTACCTTTTTTTTTTCTGACATTAAAACTGTCAGATGACTTCTTACAGGAGTTATTGTCCTTAAACAAAAAATTACCATTTCTTTAAATATTTGTATTTAATTCGAAAATTGTAATAGATGGACAGAAAGTTAAAAGATAAAAATGATCAGCAAGGCCGTTAAAAGATCTACAGTTAAATAAACATGACCGAAATCGTATGTTGACTCATTGTTAATATATAATGCCCTTTCAGAAAATTTCCATTTTTTTCCAATTTTGCGTTTGATCTTGAAAACTATGATAGATAGATAGAAACTTTAATGCCAAAAATGACCAGCAAGACACGATCTACAAATAGGCCATCATTGCCAAAATCTTCAATCGACTCGTTATTGGAGTCATTTACCTTTAATAATAATTTTTACCATTTTTTGTAATTTTGGCTATTATCTTGAAAACTATAATAGATAAATAGAAATTTAAAAAAAGCGCAGCAGGATAAGAAATGAGCCAACATGACTGAAATTGTCAGTTAAGTCTTTGTCGAGACTGCAATATTTATGTCGCGAAAGCGAGATATAGCGATATTAGATTCCGGGGCCGTCGTCGGCGGCGTCAACATTTAGGTTCAGTCTGTGGTTAAGTTTTTTTTAGACAACACTAACTTTATTAAATTTTGACAGAAACTTGTTTATGACCAAAAGGCAGTATTCTAAAGCAAAATTTTGAAAATATTTATTTCAATTTTTCCGTACCTTTCTGATAAATGGCCTTAGTTTTTTTACAGTTAACACTCAGGCTCGGTCTGCGGTTAAAGTGTTTCAGTCATCAATAACTTTGTCAAACCTTCATGGAATTTTATGAAATTTGGAGAGAAGCTTAATTATAGTTATGACCAAATATCCAAAGCAAAATGTTGAAAATATTTTAATTTTGCCGTATTTTACTGATAAATGGACTAAGTTTTTTTTTTACAGTTATCATTCAGATTAAGACTGAGGTTAAAGTTTTTCGGTTATTAAAAAACTTTTTTCAGATTTTAGTGGAATTTTATTAAATTTGGGCAGAACCTTGTTTATGACCAAAAGACAGTATTCCAGATCACAATTTTGAAAATATTTATTTTCACTTTTCCGTATTTTACTGATAAATGGACTTATTTTTTTTTACAGTTAACATTCAAGCTCAGCCTGAGGTTAATTTTTTTCAGTCATCAATAAATTTGTCAAACCTTCATGGAATTTTATGAAATTTGGAGAGAAGGTTAGTTATGACCAAAATACAATATTCAGAGCAAAATCTACAAAATATTCATTTTCATTATCTTTATTTTCTGATAAATGGACTTAGTTTTGTTTTACAGTTATCAATAAGTCTGGGGTTAAAGTTTGTTACTCTTCAATAATTGATAAATTAGAATTTTATGAAACTTTGGCAGAAGCTTTTTTTGTGATTAAGAGATAATGTCTGAAGCAAACTTTTGAAAATATATTTTTTTTTTTCATTTTCAGTTCTTTTATGATAGATGGACTTAGTTTTTTACAGTTCACATTTACAGACAGTCTAGGATTAAATATTTTTGACATGATAAATTTGTAAACCTTTATGGACTATTATGAAACTTGGACAGAAGCTTATTTTCAAGACGAAGAAATAGCATCTAAAGAAAACTTTTTTAATGCCCCCGCCGTAGCGGAGGTTAGCTGATGAAAAATCAGCCTATTACATTTTTAAATTATTTAAGTTGTATGCATAAAATAATCCCTTTAGCAAACATCAGTAAATCAATCAAGCAAGCAAGCAATGCTTCACTACTTGCACTATGTTCCTTTGTACTATTTAAATTTATTAATATTTTAGCTCCATGTTTATTTCTTACGAAAGCCTATTAGGGTCACAAAAAAATATTTATCTCGTAATTACGAGAAAACTATCGCGTAATTACGCGATAATTATCTCGTAATTACGAGATAATATTTTATCTCGTAATTACGAGATAATCATTTTTATCTCGTAATTACGAGATAAGAAGTTTTATCTCGTAATTACGAGATAATTATCTCGTACTTACGAGATAACTATCGCGTAATTACCAGATAATTATCGCGTAATTACGAGAAAACTATCTCGTAATTACGAGATAAAATTCATTTGGCCAAGTAGATTAAGAGGAGAAGATCTTTGTAAAAGATTACAAAATTTACTTAATTGCAGAAATGACTTTAAAGGCAATAACTCCTTAAGGGATTAATTGACAATTTTGGTCATTTGACTTATTTGTAGATTTTACTTGGCTAAACATTTTGCTGCTACAGTTTATATCTATCTATTATAATATTCAAGATAATAACCAAAACTAAAAATAATCATTAAAATTACCAATTCAGGGCAGCATCCTTACAAAGGGAAGTCTGCTTCGTCTGAAAATTTTACCCGTCATATTTGCTCTAAATGTATTAGTTTTACAATTTAAGAAATATAAACCATAAACTTCATTTACACCCCATGTTCTATTTTTAGCCATGTTGGCTATCTTGGTTGGTGGGCGGGGTCTTTGGATACATTTTTAAACTAGAAACCCTAAGGTGGTTCAATTTGGCCAAGTGGTTTCAGAGGAGAAGATTTTGTAAAAGTTAGACGGACGACGGACGCCAAGTGATGGGAAAGATCACTTGACCCTTTGGGTCAGTTGCGCTAATAAAAACGGGCGTTTAATCAGGTGCCCCGGAAGGGTAATCATGATCTGTATATCTATATATGAGCCAGTCCATGCGAAAAGGTAGATAAACGAAAAATTTACGAAATTCTAAAAGTGTGCATAATTATTGGTAGCAGACTTGTGATTTATAAAACACATTTACTTTTCCTCATATCCTTAAGCTGTAAGCTATATACACCTACAAGTGCTGTTTAAATGTTGTCTTACTTTCTTTTAACTGTAGAACTGATGAAAATTATTGACTTGTTGTCTCTGTAGTGTCGTAAATGTTTAAGTTTCTGGTCAGTATAGCATTATTCCGGGAACAAATGATTTTACACTTGCTCAAATACAAAAATATCATATATTTCTACGTCTTTTTCTGTTTAAATTGACAAATTCGGGATAGAATTGACAATTTTATGAATGTTTACATTAATGTAATTTTTTCGTTTTCAAAAATATTATAACAAACTTTAATAACGTGTCCTGTAAAGTTTATCAAAAGGACTTTTTGTACTTTTTCGCATGGACTGGCTGATATATATATATATGTAATTTTATCTCGTAATTACGAGATAGTTTTCTCGTAATTACGAGATAGTTTTCTCGTAATTACGCGATAGTTATCTCGTAATTACGCGATAATTATCTCGTAATTACGCGATAGTTTTCTCGTAATTACGAGATAGTTTTCTCGTAATTACGCGATAATTATCTCGTAATTACGAGATAAAAAAGTGATTATCTCGTAATTACGAGATAAAAATATTATCTCGTAATTACGAGATAAAACAAATATTATCTCGTAATTACGCGATAGTTTTCTCGTAATTACGCGATAATTATCTCGTAATTACGTGATAGTTTTCTCGTAATTACGAGATATGTATCTTGTAATTACGAGATAACTTTTTTTTTTGTGACCCTAATAGGCTTTCGTAATTTCTTACCTGGACGAAGTTAAATATTTGTATATCAACACATCTTCTAAAAATATGTATTAGTTCAAAATCTGATCTCAACCATTTTAAATCCATTTAAGTGAGTATTTCATTTATTTTTCTTTCCTTGGATGCATTTTGTGATATTTGGAATTTTATCTTTAAATCTAAATGCTTATTACCACAAAACACAGATCAAGTTCGAGATTGGGTGGCGTCACTTTTACCATTCATAAGTTATGCCCCTTTATAAACATAAAAACTGCTGAATTTTTCGTTTCCGTTCTCTTTCTTTAGTTTGCCTCAACCAAATGTTATGAAACTTATACACAATGCTTATTACCAGAAAACACAGATCAAGTTCGAAATTGGGTGGCGTCACTTTTACCTTCTTCAGTTATGCCCTTTATAAATGAAAAAAGTGCTAAATCTGTCGTTTCCGTTTTTTACTTTCGTTTGCCTCAACCAAATGTTATGAAACTTATAACAATGCTTATAATCACAAAAAGGTCTTAAACTACGTGAATCCTGCATCTGTATATGGAAGTTTACTCATGCATATTTACAGGCGGGGCGTCTGTGGCCCATAGACACATTCTCCATTTATTTTATTTTTTCCCTGTATTTTACTGATAAATGGACTCACTTTTTAAGTCCACATTTGAATGATACGGATTATGTTCTTCTCGTATATTTTATGATGGTTTGCTACTAAACCCCTAACGGGAGGGATTGTGCTTGATTTTCATATGATGAAGACATAAGCTTTCAATCAGTTTAATTGAGGTCTGGAGCTGGCATGTCAGTAACTGTTAGTAGTCCTTTGTTAATTTATGTATCATTGTCATTTTGCTTAGTTTCTTCAGTTACTTTTTCTAACATCGGACTCGGACTTCTTTTAAACCGAGTTTTAATGTGCGTATTGCTGTGTGTTTGTTTATTCTACATTGGCTAGAGGTATAGGAGGAGGGTTGAGATCTCACAAAACATGTTTCACCCCGCCGCATTTTTGCGTCTGTCCCAAATCAGGAGCCTCTGGCCTTTGTTAGTCTTTGTGTTTTTCAATTTTACTTCATTTATATGTTTAAGAGTTCAGTATGACGTCCATTTTCACTGAACTAGTACACATTTTGTTTAGGGCCAGCTGAAGTCCGCCTCCGGGTGCTGGAATTTCTTACTGTGTCCTTTTGTCGTAAATTTAAGTGGAGTTTATATTATTCATACACTTTAATATTTGAATCTCAATAGAAAACATAAATTTTCAGACATTCGTCAGACATTCGTCGTTTCAGAATGTAATGCATTCTGGGTAATATTAAGCAAAAGTGCATCAAAACGTTGTGATAATTTGAAAAGGTTCTATTAATTCAGAGGACATCCAATCATTGGCGTTACGTTGATTTCTTTTTTTTTTTTTTTTTTATTGTACGCACAATGAAATTACTCGCACTTCTTTTGATTTTGAAATGGCCGAATGACAGGATAAGAAAAAGTGATCATCATCATAAATTTGTTCTTTTTTTCTTTTTAACGTCGACTTCGTTCACATCGCTCTTGCTATCATTACATCCGAAAAAGGACGGTTTATTTTTGAAAAGATATAGCATGATTATTGAACCCATGTCGAAAAATCAGCCTATTACATTTTTAAATTATTTCATTTGTATGCATAAAATAATCCCTTTAGCAAACATCAGTAAATCAATCAATCAATCATACTATGCTTCACTGCTTGCACTATGTTCCTTTTACAATTTAAATTTATTAATATTGTTGCTCCATGTTTATTTCTTACCTGGAAGAAGTTAAATATTTGTATATCAACACATCTTCTAAAATGTGTATTTTATATTCGATAGCGTTCACCGTCTTATCTTAAAATCCTGTTAAGTTAGTATTTCATTATTTTTATTTCCTTGGATACATTTTGTGATATTTGGAATTTTATCTTTAAACCTATAACACGTGATTGTTTGATAATTTATTTTGAAATACTTGTGTGTTATTGCGCATAAACTATTATTTGTAATGTACGTACTTCATAATCATGATAATTGTTGTTTACCGTTTTATAGATCGACTGATACAACGGATTTTATAAACAAGCAACATGGATTGCTGTGGTCCCAGTTCAATACGCATCAAAAGTAAGTTATTATAACCATAAGAATTACACGTTCCTAAAAATAAATACTGGGCGGCAGTCAGAGTATACATATACACTAAAATTAGGTATACAAAATATATATTAGACGATTTAAATAACCCAAGCATTAATAGAGGGTGTGAATGGGGTTTTCAATTAAGAGAATAATGGGTAAAATGAGCAGAATAAAGGGCACAAAAATACAGAATGAAGAAAAATAGCCAAAAAAATAAAGAATAGAGAATAATGGGTGTTGAAATATAAAGAATACAGAATAACAGACAAAATCTATAAAGAATATAGAAAAATGGCCTCATAAATTAAAGAATACAGAAATGAAGAACCCCCAACCAGGCCCTCTTATAATATCAGAATGACGTGCAAACTCTGTTCAGCTTTGGTTGCATTTAAAATGTTCATCAGTTATGTTGGTTAAAATATCCTTTTATTTTAGAAATTTTACAGTCGGTTTAAAATTGCGTATTGAAATATGACTTTTAAAATATGAAACATTAAGTGCTAAACGATCTATACCAAGCCGGAAATGATTCAGTGCTTCGGCAAATAAATACAGTATTATGTCCGATAAAGAGCACACACAGAGCGCAATTACCCTGTATACCTAGTCGTAGCAAAACTTTTAAAAATAAACAGCTACATCAGGAGCGCAGGACACAAAATGGATCATTTGAAAGGCTTTTTTTTATCAGAATTCAGAAAAATTTGCGCAAGGATTCCAAAGGGAGCTTACATTCACCAATCCAAACAGCAGTGTAAACTTTTAGTCATTTTATCCACGCATACTAGAGCTAGAGAGCGTGATATGGGAAACATTTCATTAAATCTTAAGGTTAAAGTTCTGTAACTCTGGATAAAAAAATAGTAACATTTCAAAATAAAAAAAAAAAAAACTTAAATCTGACAGTAAGATTAACAATAAAAGACAAACCAAAACCAAAAATTTCGAAATCAAAGGAGTTTCTGTTAATCAATTTCAATAAAAACATAAAAGTTTTGAGATAACCAATCGAAGCATACCTTATAGTAAGTGTGCAATATGTGATAAGTTGCCTCAAATCTGACGGTTAATTACCTGGCCGTTACTCTGAAACAACAAAAAAAAAAAAACGAGGGAGTTTTCCATTACGAATCGCAACAACAGCACACAGTTTTAAGTAAATTGTTCATTGTAATTCGAGTAAGTAAGTGATATGTGAAAATTGCCTTAAATCTGACGGTTTGATTCCTCTAGCCATGAAATTCCAATTTGTCTAAAGCTGGGGTCACACATTCACGATTTTACAGCCGGCCTTGACATGATCATTCCGGATTAAAATTTGTCAAAAGTCTGATCAAGATCCTGTGAATCGTGGCTGGAAATTCAAACTTAATTTAAGATTTGTAAAACGATTATTTAATCACGACAACAATCAGATATTGTTCAGGAAGCGTCCTTATTCAGCCGTTTCCAGCCGAATTTGTCCTGATTATCCCTTCTCAATCCGATTTGTATCTTTCGCATGGTTAAAAACGACCGAATCTGTCCCGACAGCGTCCCGTTTCAACCGAATGTGATCCGACAGAGATCTGACAGTGACCAGACAGTGAACCGACGCTGACGGTAGATATCCGTTAGAAAACTGTCGCCATATTCGGGATGATCAGGTATTGTCGGAACGCAATCCTATCACAGTCTGCTGTACCGCATTGCAAACGGCTTTGTCTGGACTCAATCGTATTGTGTTCTGTAATTGTCGGGACTCTGACGTGGGTATCATTGCCGAATTTCGTATTAATAACGGAACTGTTCCGGAACGGTTTCGGCAAAGACGGTTCGCATTCGGCAAGATCTGGATGCAATCTGGACTCAATCGGCAAAAAAACAGCAATGTCAAATTTCTCCAGATCATGCCCGTTCTACAGGACACCGTCCAGAAAACACAGAACATTGTTACGATTTTGATCCGATATCGCAGAATCTGTCACGACATAGTCACGGTTTTAATCCGACTAGACAAAATCGGCTGAGTTTTCCCGAATGTTACGGGACGCACCTAACTGTCGGGGTGCTTGGCCGACCTCTCCGGACCATTCCCGATCCGTAAGAATCTGCTACGAACGTATTCGACTGCGTTCAGACAATGAAAAGACATTCCAGATCATTCAGGATAGTAATCCGACTTTTTCACCTTTTGTGTCCCAGCGCTGTCTGATCTCAAACGGGAGCCATAATCGGCACTGTGTGAACGCCGCATAACTCTTATAAATTGTTCATGATACGATATGTGGTACACAGCTATTTTTGCATGCGAACTTTTTAGTACTTTAACTTTCAAGTATTGAAATTTTACCTAAATAATGTCATAATTTTTCAGTACTTCGAAAATATTGTACGATTTCAGTACCATGATATCACAGTACTGTATTTGTACTGCAAGTTGTAAGTAACAGTTTTATAACTTAAAAGTGTAACTTTTAGACTTATACTTTTCAGTAAACTTTTCTATCAATTATAGTAAAGAAAAGTACTATATGTTTATTGTACCTTCATAGTACTATACCACAGAGTTACAACACTGGAACTTTGAATTAATTGTTCATTCGAACTGCGTTTTATTGTGTGAGAACAACTGATTAGTCTTTTGAAGACAAAGCCCCAACGACTAACAAGCCTGGAACAGCATAATTACCACATGGAAAAGTGTATTTATAGTTAATAATTCATCAAAAATATCAATATATAACAAATTTAAGTAACGAAAAGGCGTTATTAAATAGCATGTATACACTCGTACGATAACTACAGATTTTTTCTCATCTTGACGCCCGCCAATACTTTACCGACAATTAGGTTGAACGTACAGTACAATGTAGGTCAAACTGAAACCTTTAATAACATAATTGGGAAAGTTAAGACGACAAGTACCGAAAGAAAACAAAAAGAACAAGCAATAACCAAGACAAAGAATACTTAAATGAATCAAATTGCCTAGATCGATACTCTGTTCTTTGTATCAAAACTTATTCTTTCGATTGCAAATGGTACAAAACATTTATAAATACTGCTAACCAAGATATATATTTTGTGAATACTTTATTATAGAGCCAACAGGACGAGTTGTGAAGACTGGTTACCTAACGATTTATGAACGGATGTTTAATTAGAGGTTACAGTAGTTTTACTATGTCACATGAAATGACAACTTTTACATTCAGTGCGTTTAATAACATAATATAATTACTGTACATTACATGTATATTTCATTAAATCCGTAAATTCGATTGGTTGACAACAATCGCGAGGCAGTCCCATTTCATATTTTATGTCTGCACGTGCTATCCGTGACAATGTTTACAAAAGCATAGAAAAACAAACGAAAAGCTGGATATAACTCTTAATTTCAGAGTTGTAGCATCAACATGTAATTACAAGCATTCAATTCTTCTATGGAATTAAAATGCATTATTTTATATAAGATTTAGATTAACACGAGGAGTTGTACATTTGTAATTCCAGCAACCTTTGAACTGTCCACAATTGATTGGCATTATCCATGTAGATCGATTTCATATGATAAAATGAAAAATTGTCTGTCAAATAGCAAAATGACAAAACCCGTTCGTTATTAGTCAGAGAATTTAGTCAGATTATAAACTTATTTATATTGTATCTTCAAAATGCATAAAACAGAAAACGAACATATTGAGCAAAAAAAAACAAAAAACCAGTCGCTCCAAACGGTTAAGCAGTTCTTGCTTCAGTCGTGACATCCGCCAAAATACAAACAAAATTGTTTGAATAAGTTGTACTGAAAGAAAATTAAAAGCTTGACGATATCCTTTTTCATTGATATTTTATTACACGTGACAGACTGCTACACGTATCTCTAATATAAATGAATAAAATGGCATTGGTTTTTTAACTTACATGTATTTTGCTTTTAATATATATTTCACCACATTTTGTTAGCTCACGATTGTATTCAGGCTTGAATGTACAACGTTAACTGTAACCAAACAATTATACGAAAACTGTTAATAAATCAAAGTACTTACAAAATGAAAACAACACTTTTAAATAATACAAATCATCACTTGAATGAATCAAACACGAATCGAGATATACACTAAATAAATACAAACTACTATATGCAAAAACTATATATATATATATATATATATTAAAATTTGATGTGGCGGCATGTTAATTAACATTATCATCATTTACGACAGACAGAATAGCTGATCTGTAAAGTACACCATCTACTTGCCACTATACATCATGTACTGTGTTACAACCCCATATAAAACCGACGAGGAAGGTATTACATCGACCACCGAAAGCTATATTTTTATGTAGCCTAGGTGGTCTAGGGCGCTGGTCAATGTGCAGGCGGTGTTGCCACGATGTTACAAAAGCAAGGGTTCGAATCCCGCTGAGGGAAGAACAAATATTTGCTAACGCAAATTTGAAGATCTAACATTTTGGGCTAAATTTGAGACGAATTATATATATATATATATATACAGAACATGTGGTACTTATGAATTACTGTTGTCATGTTACAAACTATACATGTGTCTGACATGTTCTCGACACCATAACGGCACCACCAACATAATTAAAGTAGTGACCAAACAGCCGGTTCTGTGTCGAACTCCGAGACAGTGGTATCGTCGTCTTTGCTAGCAAAGCAAAGTCACCACTGTTTCTATGTTTATTTCTATAGAAAAAACCTCACCAAAGATACCAGGCGTATGAATTATTTTGTACACCAGACGCACGTTTCATCTACAAAAGACTCGTTAGTGATGTTCTAATAAAAAGTTAAGAGACCCAAAAAGCACAAAGTTAAGGAGCATTGAGGACCAAATATTTCCAAAAGGTTTTGCCAAATACAGCTTATTAATCTATTCCAGGGTAGAAATATAATAAGTCTAAACATAGCAATAGAAAAGAGACAATTCAAATATAACGGAATAGAAATAGAATATCGCCTGTTCAGACGCCCTCTAACATATTTGTTTTAACTTTGTACAGAAGGATGTTTTTCGACGGATGGAAGTCCCGTTATTTTGTGTTGTATGATTACAGTAGTCTCTTATGGTATCATGACCGCGACTATTACCACCACAAGGGTGGTATTAAACTCAAGGTATCTTTTAATTTAGACATATAGAACGTATTTTCAGATCACCTCTTGAACCCTTAAAAGTGTTAAAAAATTTCAAATGACTTTCTTAAGATGCGTAGGAGCCATTAGTATGTCCTTAACCGAAACATAATCTTTCGGTCTCTGGTATGTCTCGAATGTCAGTATTTATACATGTATTTGGGAATTGTTTTATATGTCTATTACAACATTTAACATTTAGAAGTTGCACTTTGTAGTATAGAATTGGACAATCAAATCCCTGTTTTCATATTTGATTAACACCACAGGAGGTAGGTAACTTTAGCGTCTTTGCTATAGCGCTAATGGCATTGTGCAATAAAATATTTGAAGCTTAAAAGCAAAAAGAATTCGACAATCAAAGGCTTCAAAAATGAAAACAACACTTCATATTTTTTTGCTTTCTAAGCGCTTTTCTAGATTTGCGCTCAAAATCGAATATTTGAAAGCCAATAATGTATAAAAACCGAAACTGTTGAGGTTCAAAGTTCAAATTACTACAGTCTGCTTCTCTTCATAGCTCAATATTTTCCAACAATTTTAAAACACATATTAAGAAAATTTATTGACAAACTATACAAATATACTGTGTCTAAAGGATATCATCATTTTCTAACTCATTAAACATTACAATATAATTACATTACATAAAATTGAGAATGAAAATGGGGAATATGTCAAAGAGACAGCAACCCGACCAAAGTGCAGAAAACAGCCGATGGCCACCAATGGGTCTTCAACACAGCAAGAAAATCCCGCACCCGGAGGCGGGCTTCAGCTGGCCCCTACATTAAAAGGTGTACTAGTTCAGTTTAAATGGACGTCATACTAAACTCCAAAACATATAAATGAACTAAAATTAAAAACATACAAGACTAACAAAGGCCAGAGGCTCCTGACTTGGGACAGGCGCAAAATGCGGCGGGTGAAACCCTCCCTATACCTCTAGCCAATGTAGAATAAACAAACACGCAGCAATGCATTACATGTATGTTCCACGAGAATCCGTTATTTTGATTGGCTAACAACAATCGCGTTATTCAAATATTAACCTTCATATCAAAATGAAATGTTACATTCGTGATGACACGTGCTTCCACAAAAAAGTGCACAGGTAAATAAAGGAAACTTGATAAAACTTTTTTCATGATCTTATTAGCATAAAATGTAATTATAAGAAATGAATGCTTCTTTTGTAATTTTATTGGGGTGTAAAAGTGTTGACCGTGCACACGTTTTTAGAGGAAGCGCTTCATACAAAATGTGGTCAACACTTTTACACCCAAATAAAATTACAAAAGAAGCATTAATTTCTTAAATGAATCAAAACTCATAACAAGATGGAATACCACAAAACGTTACTATCAAACATTAATATTTGTATATCAAAATTTGTTTATCATACATGGGAAACACGAACCCTTGTCAAAACCAGGGCTGAACTCCAGAAGAGTAGACTAAACCAATACTCAAATTGATCTGTCAAAATCTGCAAATACATTCCTTGGTATCATGGGTAAAATGGATTTTAGTTCAGTACTACGAAAAAACTCTTTCATTCGTTCAGTGTGACTGCTTTTAAAATTTGCTTGTTTCTATTCATGATAAACTGTATATATTGAGGGCTGGATAGGGGATCTTCGTTTATGTATTCTCTAATTTTTATCCAATTGTTTTCTTTATTCTTTATTTTGTTGCCCGATATTGTTTAATCTTTTATTCAAGTACCCCATTATTCTCTATTCTTTATTTTTGCCCATTTTCTTCTATTCGTAAATCATTTTATCTGAATACTGTTTCCTGACCCTCATATTCCGTGCTTCATAAGCATGATATTATACCACTTGATAGGCACAGATTATCCAATCAACTGTATTATCCTTTAATAATTTTATTTAGATGGTAGCTAATTTCATGGCAGTTGGACCAATGTGTCTTCATACAGCTGGATTTCCTCAACTCCCAAAAGGCAGACAAGTTATACATTTAATGGGTGTTCCTGATATCTTCAAAAGGGAACCAAAAAGAATATATTAAAATGAACTGGATTTTATTTACTGCAGGTGATGAGGACATGATGTAAGTAACCTATAGTTGAACATACTTTATATGTGTTTTGTTTTATTGCCGTACAACGATATTAGGAGGCATTATGTTTTCGGTCCGTCCGTTCGTGTGTCTTGTATCAGGTTAAGGTTTTGGTTGAAGTTAGTTTACAATTAAGTTGTGGTCAAATCAACTGAAACTACAAATGTATGTACACCTGTAAGATGTGAATATTTTGAAATATATGCCAAATTAAAGCATTTCAATTTTGAGAAAGAGAAAATATGTCTAGTTGTTTGACATGAAAGTAAGAATGTTTTAAACGTTATATATGAAGACCAGAAGGTTGTTTGTAGGCATTAATATTATGCAGCAGTAGTGTACTGATGTATAAATCTCATAAATTGATTGAGAAGACAAAAATCAAGGTAACAAACAAAATTGAGGGAATAGCTGGAGCATTACAGACCAGACGACTATTCTGGTATCTTAACATCTAAAACGGCGAAAACATGTCGTCAGTGAGTTGAGACACAGACAAATCGTATCGATCAACCAATTCGTGATGGTAACTGTAAAACTGATGAAGTGTCTAATTCAGTCAATCTCTCTCAAAACTCTGTTGCAGCAGTTTTGTAAACGGATCACACCCTTTCACATGCTTAAGAAAAGTCTGTATAATGTGAACATGCACGTAGGAACATGGGTTACGAACAATCAATTTACTCTTAATCCTTTATATTTTGAAACGGCTAATTTTAAATGTGGATATGGTCATAAAGCAATACAAGTACTAACTTTACAGCACCATATGCGCATCTCGACACGATCAGTGTCTTTTCAGTGATGTCGAAGAGCAACATTTAATATTTGATATGCTGTACAGTCAGGATTCTACTTCGTCAAAATTATCTCCCCATTACGCCAGCTAGTTTTACAATCGTAATCTTGAAAACCGATAAATTTATCCACATAGCACCATTACGATCCTTATATGCCAGTTGTATTTTAAAAGACAAATGTATCTACTAGCTATTGAGCATCATTTAATGTACTTTTCTGCATTTAGTCAACTTAAAACTATTGTCTGATCGGTTGTCAGGTGGAATTTTCGAAAGTTCCAAAATATTTTAAAAATTAAATATTTCGTGGAAGGGCAGACTAAAAATTTTCAGAGGTTGAAGACTAATAATTCTAGATAACACACACAAAAATGAATTTTTGAAGTTATGCATTTTAAGATCCACTTGTAAAGTCTGTCGTCAAGTACTTTAATAAAAATTTGTTATTCGAACACACCTTCTCTGTTGTTATGACTCATTAGAAAGGTATTTCACTTGACCCATATATTTCATTTTTAGTACTGTGAATTTTTAATGTTATTAAATCAACCTGTAGCCTAAAAATATAAAATGATAGAATCTGAAGCGAGATGATGTATCAAATATTTTTGCTTTATACGTTTTCAAGACAGAATAGTCAACTCAAACACGCCCGAACATAAAAAGGTGCACTCGACATTCTCGTTTCGATGAAATTATTGCCCATTTTTAGGATTTTTTCCCAAAAACTGTCGCCGGGGGCAGATATGCAAATTTATGCTTTAAAAAGATCAATGTTTTATCATTCTGTGGATTTTTTTCGGCGGAATGTATGCTTATACACAAAACAGCTCCACTTTAATTTGCACCTAACACAATGGACTGTTTTATGAAAATTTGTCTATAATTTAAAAGTTTACAAATATCTCGAAGCTCTATACAATAATTTTAGTAAAACACGTATATAAGATGCATAAAGTCCTAAATTATGCACCTTAATTAAACTTTTAAAGCCCATAGAAACAGATGTAAACAATTCAAAAATACCAATTTGGCTTTTTTACCTTCTCTAACAAAGAGTTCCATTTCTTTTGTTTAATTTCAACTAGGTATCCGCCTGTGTACACGGCTCTCATTGCTTATACTTGAACATATTCAGAACATTTGAATTAACATGGTAAGATGCGTATAAGCCAAATAAATCTGTTCCACACACTGTCTGTTCTATTTCTCTTATTATTTTATTGCTTGCAGGGCTTGACTGAGGCTATCAAACCAACGGTAGGTACGAATAAATCTTACACAAAAGAATAATATAACGTTACATATGTATCACAAGGAATTCACTTGGTGTTTTGTCGCAACATCCATGACTTAACTCACAACAATGCATCATCATTATCATCATCATTGATGACATGATGATGATGATGATGATGATGATGATGATGATGATGATGATGATGACGATGACTTAAATATTCTTTAATATCATAACTTGGTTACAAGAAATGATTGATCTTTTGAAGTCGTATTAGGTTGATAACGCGTTGATTGGGCACATATTCACAGTATATGCTCTTCTTATAAAAGTGATTTATGCCTCAGCAGAACTACAAAAGAAGCAACAAAATCTTAAGCAAGTAGTTGATTTTCATGAGACAACGATATGTCATTACACACCAACCAATGCAAATAAAATAATGAACTCCAGTATATCTTTGATTCATAGATACATGCTACATTTGCATTTGAACCTATCAATCATGTACATGAAGTTATTTTGCATCTTATCCACTTTTGGCACTGTTTTGACTTTTAGCTCCATCAAGAATATCAATATATTGAAGTTTTCATAAATGATAATTTACCGATTTAAAACGGACTTCCAACAAATGATCGAAAATTTAACCCTTTCACATTTGAATTTGTATAATTAAAGCTGCCTCCACCTCCTGCAAGGCCTGCGCGTCCTCATCATTCAAGCAATAGTCATCAGGCTGGACAATATCCACCGACAAATGTTGTACAATGTAAGTATCAAAATGAATCTGAAGACACTAAAAGGTTAGATATAGCAACGCAATAAAGCATTCCTATGATAAAATACATTCACAAATTATAAAAACCAAAATAAGGAATTCTTTATTTAACAAAAGCAAAAGAGGGGCGAAAGATACCAGAGGAATATTCAATCTACACTCTAGTCGAAAACAAACTGACAATGCCATGGCAAAAGTCAAAAACAGTCTAAAGACAGACAGTATAAAAACCTAACACAGAAAACTAAAGACTGTCCAACACGAACCCCACCAAAACAGGCGTAACATTACAATTTCTAAGGTACCGATCATTCATGTTGAGAGGAACAAAGGATCTTGTTATTTTGATAAATACTTTGAGTTTAAATGTATGTGCTTGTTGAATGGAAGATGAGCATTTATTATATATATTCAGTAGACAGGTTAATAAATTTATCTAGAATGATGGCAATTGAATTGTCTTAGACATTTTCATGAAAATTGAACTTGTCCTACAATTTTTCTAATGCCTGTAGATCTGGAGTTGACATTTAGTGTAATGGCGACTTACAGATAATTCAATTGGCGAGTTTTGTCAGGAATATTATAGTTGATTTCCATTCGTTCCTTTGGTCAATATTGCCAAGCGGTTGATTTTGTCCGGTTTTAAGACTTCCCCGTTTTTGAATTTACAATGTATTTCGGTTTTTTGTTATTACTTTTTGTCACTTTTACAGAGGTTTCCCAGAATTTGAATGTGAAGTTTATTTTCTATAATCAACTTTCGTCTTTTGATATACCGACTTTTCACATTGAACAAACACGTACATTCCTCAGTTTTGTCCATACTTATAATGTGCTGCCACGTAATAATCAATTGCATACAATGTGGACAGTATATTTCCTGGTAAGCATCACCTTTTCTTTCTAGAAATATACATTTGATCATTACATGAGACAGGGTCATTCTGAGCGCGTCCACACAAATGTTTTGTCTTATTAATCTATGCGTAATGTAATAATTGCTCAGGTACCATCACTCACCAGGTTCTTGCGTTGTTTTTTTTTTTTAATAAATTCTTCGACTCCAAATTTCACGAAAAATATTCTGAAACTAGTGCATAAATATGTTCTTCATAATTAAAATTATGTGGGAAAATAAGAACGACGTCGAGTGTAAAAGAAAATTTTGTTCATGTTAGTTACAAAACAAAAGTTTATGATAATGATGATGATGTTTATGTATAAAGTCTTATAAAATAAATCCTGAGAAAAGAAACCAATGCCCCTTGGTCCTCACTCAAGATAGCTGATGAGGCCCCTCATGGGGTTTTTGATTATTTGATTACTTGGCCATTTTATAGTGATTATTTGATTACCAGACCAAATATTTCATGATTATTTGATTATTTGATAATCTAGGACTGTATTTTTATTATTTGATTATCTCGTTTAAAAATAATTAATGATTATGTGATTATATTTGCAAAACATTTGTGATTATGTGATTACTCGGACATCCCCATGAGGGGCCTCACTGATCGGTGTCCGAGCAGCTTTTGTGACAAATGATTCTGCTTTCTTAACAGAAAATCATAGTAGTGTACTCAACGATTCATTTATGATTTATTTCAGACCAACCACAAGGTAAATTACAGAAGAATGAAGAGGAACGGAGCAATACAGACTTTACAACTGGTAAGTGAATGTCTTACGAATAAACTAATAGTCTGTGTATCATATGTTTGAAATTCAGGCAAGCTTTACATAAAAATATGCGTCATTTTAATTAATGATTTTGTTTATGGGGTTAGTGTTGCCTATGTTTTCAGATTGATCTCTAGACATTCGTTTCCTTTTCAATACAAACAAACGTTTTTGAAACATACAACATTCGCATTTTGAAATGAAATCGATTCACAAGAAATGGTCGTCTTGAAAAACGACTTAGTTAACCTTGAAAACACGACTGTATTAACCTTGAAAACACGACTGTATTAACCTTGAAAACACGACTGTATTAACCTTGAAAACACGACTCAGTTAACCTTGAAAACACGACGAATTTTACGTTGAAAACACGATGAAGTTAACCTTAAAAACACGACGAAGTTAACCTTGAAAACACGACGAAGTTAACCTTGAAAACACGACTTACTTATTAATTCAAAATGCAAGTAAAATTCAAATAACATGCGAATGAAATTTTGCCTTTCAAACGTTTTAGGGCACAAAAGACACTAACAATATAACCCGAATAATTCAGTCCTTTCCGTGATCGACTCGCCCACTCGCGAGGTTCATAAAACCGTCGTAGAGCACCGATTGTAACGAATGCATTATTCGGGTTTATAACAATATGAAAACATCAAATTTATGAAAGCAAATTACAAAGAACATTAGTTACACAGTGTGGTAGTGACTAAAACGATATATTCAGGGTCAGTAAAGAAGTAATTTTGTAAGGGCCATATTTGCCCCGATTATTAAGTTCAATGTTTGAGGATAAAAATGTTTGAAGTTGATGAAAAGACATGTGAGGAAGTTAAATAAAACAATTGTCAAAGATTTATTGTGAAATGCTGATTTATAAATCCCAAACAGGTAAAAGTAGAGGTTTTGCGAAATTTGACAAAATCGTACTGATTTCAATCACATTAAGGCCTAGGAAACATAGATTGCAGGTGTCTACAAACTAAATATTTAAGTGAGATATGTAAAATGTCGTCATAAAGATTATATTAAATGATCTTTTTGTCGACGCTTGTGCTCTTATGTTTATTGTCCAAGAAATCAACGGAAATTTACTCGTTTATATTAAGTTTTCATTGAAAATCAAAATGAGTGCTAATTGTGACGTCATGAATAGGACGCACGTATGCTAATTTTCAACAAAAGACATATTTTCTATCTAGTCATTGTATAAGTTATTATTTATTGTGATATTCGTTAATTAATCATAATGTCAAATTTTAGTTATAAAAGGGTTCATTTTAGGGCCTTGTCGAACCTACTCCTTTGCTCTCAACACACATGAAACAGCTTAACTTACTGAAACCGTATATATCGTATTCGTTCACTAGCACACTGTGTAACAAATTTATCTAACCGACTATCTCAACATGTAGAATTCAGACTAGTGGCCTATTAAAGTGATCAAGTCTTCAATATCAAGAACCTAATTTCATTGGTCTATAAAAACAAAATCAACAATCACAATATGTTAGTCTTATATGTGTTTTCTGCATTTATTTTCGATCGTTTATCATCAATTACTGCATCTGTTGTCTGGGTGAAACGTTTCAGATTTGTCTTCAACATCGTATATTTTATTTTACTTTTCTCATCACTTGGCGTCCGTCGTCGTCTGTTAACTTTAACAAAATCTTCTCCTCTGAAACTACTTGGCCAAATTTAACCAAACTTGGCCACAATCATCATTAGGGTATCTAGTTTTAAAATGTGTCCGATGACTCCGCCTGCCAACCCACATGGCCGACATGGCTAAAAATAGAACATAGTGGTTAAATGCAGTTTTGGCTTATATCTCTGAAACTAAAGCATTTAGAACAAATCTGACATGGGGTAAAAATGATTATCAGGTTGAGATCTGTCCGCCCTGAAATTTTCAGACAAATCAGACAACCCGTTGTTGGGTTGCTGCCCTGAATTGGTAATTTAAATGAAATTTTGCAGTTTTGGTTATTATCTTGAATATTATTATAGATAGAAATAAACTGTAAACAGCAATAATGTTCAGCAAAGTAAGATCTACAAATACGTCAACATGATCAAAATAATCAATTGACCCCTTAAGAAGTTATTGCCCTTTATAGTCAATTTTCGTAAATTTTGTATTCTTTACAAAAATCTTCTTGACTTAATCTACTGGGCCAAATAGAATTAAACTTAGCCACAATTTTCAAAAGGGTATCTTGATTGAAAATGTATCCGATGACCTTGTCATCTAACCAACATAGCCGCCATGGCTAAAAATAGAACATAGGGTTTACTATAGAAGTATAAGGAAAAATTGTAAAAACAAATTTCAAATGGTCATAATTTAAATAAAAACTTTTTAAATAATGATAAGGGTCTTCAGTAACTATTGTAAGACTAAAATAAGATGACCTGCTTTTAATTTAACTACTGGGTCAAATTAAACCAAACTTGGCCTCATTCATTATAAGGGTATCTAATACTATTTATCAAGATTTTAACCTTGTTTTACATGATTTCCAAAAACACAGTAGATACAGGTGAGAGACACAGGCTCTTGCGAGTCTCTAGTTTTATTAAAGGACGTAACGCTGTTACTAGCCATGTTTTCAAATAAATCACGCCCACTAACCCAACATTGAATATACAGGGTCTGCACGTGTTCGCTAATAAGAAATGATATTCGTTGAAATGTATAGGGGCAAGATAAAATGTCATATTGTACTTTTAGGTGAAATCCTTGGAGGAGCCATAGGTTATGGTCTTGGTGGTTACGGACCAGGTTGGGGTGGGGATGGGGATGGGGATGGGGACCAACCCCTACGGTGGATTCTGGGGAAGTTGGAGTGACTTTGGTGACGGTGGAAGCGTGGACATCGATCATATCGACTATGATTGTGGTAATGACAATGATTACGGATATGATACACATGATGTTGGTAACTTGAAGCTGGAAATGGTGGTGCTGGAGGAGACTTTGGTGATAGTGGTGTTGGTGGTGGAGGTTTTGATGGTGGAGGTTTTGGTGGTGGAGATAGTGGCGGTAATGCCGGAGGCGGTGATAGCGGGGTAGTGGTGGCAGGGGATGTGGTGGAGGTGGGGGTTGTGGGAGTGGCGGGGTTGTGGTGGTGGCGGTGGATGTGGGGCGATTAAAGTTATAATTCAGAGTATTCAAAATTTATGAAATTGTGGTTCTTACTTTTACCATATTTATTCCAAAGAAAATTTATTACTGTGGGTCAATGGTTTCTTGTCATTGCTTTCTGCTTTATGTGTTCTTTTACCATATTTAAGAAAAAAAGTTTTGTTGTAGACTGTGGACACAGCAGTTACTTATCAAAATAAACGACCAAATAGTTTTCTTTATTGATGTTATTAATTTAGGACAAATTCTGCGTTACATATCTTTAATTGTTTGATATATTAAAGTCATTATTTATTCATTTGCGATGGAAGATATGTAAGATTGCTTTCTTCTTTTACATGCAAATACTGGCAACATGTTGTTACTTACAGTGTTATAAATTATCTGACTTTTCATATCTATATTTATTTTCTTCTTTATACATATTGTATCTTACGGTGGTACAAAACACTTCAGGAGATAACTCTGTAGAATCAGCTGAACATTTTAATCAGTTCTATTGTTAAGGAAATATTAAGCTTCTCAATGATCAAAATTAGTGTTTGTCAAACTGCTATATATCCAATGAAATTTTTCCGATAAAGTGTGGTTCAAGTTTTTTTTTTTATAATTTTGTCAAAGGATCAAAGTAAATATTTTGTAAAAAATTATGAAAATTAAACGAGCCAAATTAATTTTAATCAAGGTGTTTGGTACCACCTTAAGTTTAGAAATAACTGGAAATACCGGGTACTGTATTATTTTTTTAATATGTAATTGTCTGTCGCATATACTGATTGACAATTCTTTTGTAATTAAATGATTTCCTTTTTATATTTATACTTCTTATTTGGGAGGCATTATGTTACTTTCGATCATGAATTTAAGGATGTAAATTCCATTTATTAAATGGTTGATTGTTGTTTGCTAAACCATGTAGGAATATTTAAAATGAGAAATATTTCGACCTTTATAAATAACTTATTCATTTCTTATTTTGAAAAGGTCTAACAAGAATTACGACCTCCAAGATAAATTCTAAAGAGAAAGTCCATAAAACTGATATCAATCAACGGAACAAGTGAAAACAACTGTCATATTCCTGTCTTGGTACAGGCATTTTCCGAAGAAAATGGTTGGTTAAACCTGGTGTTTTAGCCAGCTAATCCTCCCACTTGTATGACATATGTTTATAGTTCCGTTATATTATCAAAATTGGGTGAGTCACCCAAACAGACATAAAATTTACGTCAAAAGGGATGATTTTTCGTTCCCTATTGTTAATTTTCCTTTTTTGGATGGTGATGTTCCTTTTGCACAATCTTACGGTATTTATATATCCCAACTCGTTCGATATCCCCGTGTCTGTTGTGACGTTTTGGATTTTAATTAACGTAATCTATGTTTTACTAGTTAACTAAGTAAGGGATTTCGTTACCACAAATTACTTAAAACCTTTACTAAATTCTTCCATAGATATAAAGATTTGGTTTTGAAGTTTGGTTGTACTTGTAGAAAACTTATTTCAAACGGGATAGCACATCCTCATTTTTACGGAGATGTTGTTTACCGAGCCCGGAAATTTAAAACGATCCGGATAAACTTATCGATCCTTTTAATAAACTTATTCTAAAGGTTACCAATTCAACACTGTAATTATATCTTTGAATATTGTTTTTATTGGTTTTAATATTTATTTTGTTATCAGTAAACTAAAAGCAAACTGAATATTATTGTTATATACATATGCACATTCATGGCTGTACAATCTGTCGATACCTGTATCTTGGCATTGCACAAGGTCATGTTTTTCTCTGACTGTTTATGACGTCTTTACACTAAATCCATTGGATGTTGGATGTGTACTGATTGATAATTTAGTCTTAGATGCATGATTTTTTAGTTGTTATTGGCTTTGAACTAGCTGTCAGTAACTTCGAGTACTCTCAGATCTGTTCTTAGTGTCTTTTGTTGTTGGGATGTACAAGTACCCGTCAATGTCCACTTTATGTTTTTGTTAGATGTATTCCTATTTGTATCCATCTGATGAGTTAAGCTTTTTCCACTGATTTTTATAGTTTGTTCTTATGTTGTACTGTTACACCACTGTCCCAGGTTAGGGGTGGGGGCGGTTGGTGCCCGCTAACATGTTCAAACCCGCCACATTCTGTATGTGCCTGTCAAAAGTCAGGAGTCTGTAGTTCAGTAGTTGTCGTTTGTTGCTGTGTTACATATTTGTTTTATGCCCCACCTACGATAGTAGAGGGCATTATGTTTTTCGGTCTGTGCGTCCGTTCGTTCGTCTGGCCGTCCGTCCGTCCGTTCGTCCGTCTGTCCCGCTTCAGGTTAAAGTTTTTGGTCAAGGTAGTTTTGATGAAGTTGAAGTCCAATCAACTTGAAACTTAGTACACATGATCCCTATGATATCATCTTTCTAATTTGATGCCAAATTAGAGTTTTGATCCCAATTTTACGGTCCACTGAACATAGAAAATGATAGTGCGAGTGGGGCATCCGTGTACTATGGACACAATCTTGTTCGTTTGTTATTTTGTACATAAATTAGGCCGTCGTTTTTTTTATTTGAATTATTTTACATTTGTCATTTCGGAGCCTTTTATAGCTGACTATGCGGTATGGGCTTTGCTCATTGTTAAAAGCCGTACGGTGACCTATAGTTGTTAATTTCTGTATAAAAAAAATAATAAAAGCACGAAGACAATATGCCTGTGTGTGAAATTTAATAATCTACTTCTTTGATCTTTTGTTTTACAAAAGTCTGAAGGAACTCCGTATCATATAAAGTAAGAAAAGGGCGACCAGGAGAGGTGCACAGTTGGTTTTCATGGGAATGCCGGCAACCTGCTGGAATATTCAACCTCCATTTTCATTGAATATGTTGTCAATGATAATGTTATTTTCGGACTCATTTTAAACAAAATAGGTGGAATTGTATCACCTAAAACAATAAATTTTAGCGTATGGTACCATTTTATTGAGGAAAATATTGTGGATTATTTTTTTTTATGCGGTAGGCTAGTGTAAAGAATAGAAAAGTCGATGGTTTTGATAGAATTTATCTCAGAAATGATTTTAAATTTTCCAGAAGTTCTTTTGGGTTCTTAAGAATCCACATATGGTTAATGCCACTTCTTACGCGAGTAAACAGTGTCACATTATTTCTGTATTCTCTCTTTCATTGCGGACCACATTTTGTTTAATCTAACGAACAATTCCTTTGTAGAACCTACAGATGGGACTACCTGAGTGTTCATGTTTTCCTAGGTTTTGATAAGACACCCGTAATTATAGGATTTACTTACAAAAACAATATTGTTTGATGTTTTGTCTGCAGGAACAACAACATATTTGTCGTGAAGAGACTTCAGACATTTCACAGTCTCTTCGTTTCTGAATACGGACTTAGATCGAACATTAACACAGTTTTCCAACATGTGGAATCTTCGTTTTATCAGCGACCGAATTGTTTTAACCCATTCTGACATAGTGTCTAGTTCAACCTTTGTGCGTTTTGACCATGCTCTGGTGTAATTCCTTAACGAATCAATCATTTTTTTGAATTATGATTCCAATTGATTTGTTGTGGCTCTAAATTTGGGACCATGAGATATCACCTTCCGGAGATGAATTATATTAAAATAACCAGTAATTACATAGCCATAGAACTTGTAAATATATGGAGAGTGGGAAAGTCACATGTAAGAGCGGTTTCAAGTATTCTTCTAAATAAAGATCTTACAATGCTTGTTTATAGTTAAATCTTTTAGGTGCATTGAGTTTGGTGTAACTATATGAGACACTAGGAATAGAATGATTTTGATAATAAAGCGAAATTTAGATCTTTCTTCTTTGTGATGAAGAACGTTAGTGATGTAGCGTATCTCGAAGATTGACCTGATATTAAGACACCAAATGCGTTCTTGAAATATTCATTTAGCGAATAAAACATCATCCATATATATATTTTCGACATTCATTTATGCTATTTTAAAGGAGAAAATACCAAAGGGCAATCAGTCAAAATAATACGGATTCACAGAGCAACACACACCATCATGACTAAAAGTATTGACAACCGTTTGTCCCCAAACATAAGATATTGCAAAACAAACCGACCAACAACCATTGTTCATTTCAGATGTTCCGAAAGGTTAACATTTTAGCGCATCATTAAGTGTTTTCATGGATAAGTCAGAGGATATTGTTTTGGTGGACCCGAACACGGTTGGTAAAAATATCTCTTTTGACTTTTGAGGTCATGGGACCAACAGAAAAGTTGCCTTAACTCACATTCTCCTTTACTTCCCTATCATACTATCCTCTTTGTCCAGTGGAAGTGCTATAAACTCATCATATATAGATACCAAGCTTAAAATTTACCCCGATTCGTGTTTCGTCTACAAAAGTCTCATCAGGGACGTTCGAATAATAAAAGTTAAAATGTAAATCAAAATACGAAGTTTAAGAGCATTTTGGACCCAAAATTCAGAAAGATTTTCCAAATACTTAGTATTTCGAAAATGTCACAACCTTCATCTAAGTAACTATGTAATGCTTTGAAGTAGATTGACAATGATAGTTGTGGTATAAGGCGAAATAGTCTTTTAATAGAACCATGGTATCTTGGTTCTATATGAAAATAAGGAGATGTGCCAATGAGACAACAATCCACCAAAGTTCCAATTAAGTGGAATTAAGCAACTATAGGCAAACGTGCGGCCTTCAACAATGATAAAACCCATACTGTATAGTCGGATATAAAAGGCCCCGGCATGAAAAAATGAAACAATTCAATTGAGATAACAAACGTCCTAGTTTATAACAAAACAATTTACGAAAAACAAATATGACGGACATGAACCAACGTACTGTACTAAGTCAGGAATATGACAGTTGTTTTCCTGTCGTTTGATGTGTTTTAGCTTTCGATTTTGCCATAGTTAATGGACATTCTGTTTTGAATTTCCATCGGAGTTCAGTGTTTTTGTTATTTGCCTTTGCATGGTTCATTGGTCGATGTGAATTGTTTATGTTGGGTCCTTTCCTCGGATACCATACGCAACAGGATGCCACTATGCGTTGTGTATGGAATATTTGTAAGGTCTACATGTCTGTCGGACAAGATTCATCTGACCTTCACCATAGTTTATGAATCAGTAATCAAGGTTAAGTTTCCGTTGTCAAGTCCGTATTTCAGCTCCTGAAATCAATAGATTAACTATACTTGGTGTATGGAAGGATTGTAAGCTGTACGTGTACGTGTGGCAATGTTCATCTAACCTTAACCTCATTATCATGTTTCAAGATCAAAGTTAAATTTACTTTGTTATGTCTGGTTCTCAGATACACTAAGCAATTTCTCAACTATTCTTAATGTCTGGAATGTTTGTATGGTGTACATGTCTATCAGGAAGGGTTCATCTGACCTTTTACCTCATTTTCAAGATGATCAATGTTACGTTTTCTTTGTTAGGTCTGATTCATAAATTCTTTACATAGTGTGTGGAAGGTCTACGAATTAAATATTATATTTAAAATCAACATAGTATTTTCCAAAAAAAAACGAATTGGACAAAATATATACACTTCCTTTATTCGATCGTATTCCTATCTCTACTCGACCATGCTAAAAGCCTCTCATGTTTAGTAGTTATCATTTCATTCATTCATTCTTTTCTTGTATTCTATTATTAACATTTTGAAATATATTTTCGTTTTCTTTGGAAAATGCCTGTACCTAATCAGAAATATGACAGTTGTTTTTTTTTCAATAGTTCCGTTGATTGATAACGTTTGGTTTTGTCATTTTTATGGACTTCCCCTTTTTGAATTAACCTAGGAGTTCGGTATTTTTGTTATACATTTTCAACGAACACGTGATCGTGTCTTATTTTGTGTTTAAATACTTGTGCCTCATTTGATACGCATTTTATTTTATATGTTCTTCCTAATTGGTGTTTACAATTTATTTATCGCTCGTTTGCTACACTTGAATTTATACACAAGCCATGGATTGTTGTGATCCAACTCAATACGTATTAAAGATAAATTCAATATTACCTTTTAGAACTACATATGTCTAAAACGAAAGGCCAGACTTCAATCAGAGTATAAAATTATATTTGATATATATTTTTTTTAAATATTCGAAAATATTTCACTCATCATTTCGTGGTATATTCGTATATTGTGATATATGTGACAATCAAACTCTTTTCCGACTTGGTTGCAATTAGAATAAGTTATTTGCTTCAGTTATGTGAATAAATATCATTTTTTTAGAAATGTTTACAAGATATTTAAAAATTACGTATTGAAATAATACATTTAATAAATGACGAGTCATGTAAGGATTTTACACAATCAATAATAAACCGTAAATACAAAACACGAAATGTTATATAGCGCATTTAATTAATGGTTTCAAAAAGGCCTTCTATCCTAAATAAGTGTATTCCTCATGCTTAACTTTTAGACAGAGTAAAATAATTGTTGCAATTTTGCTTCATAAAATTACCAACGTAGATACAAATTACTTTATAGAAACGAGTATATTATATTTTGTAAAAATAACATTGATTAAAAGAGAACTGACGTGATACCGGATTTTTTAATTGATATTATAGCTTTTACATTATGTAGACATTCGGCTTCAAATTTCATCAAGGTAAAAAACATGTTCAGGACGAGATAAAATTAACAAATTAACAATAAATACCATAGGTAGGTTTTCAATAGGGGTCAATTCAATTCAGGACGAAACATTAGGATTGCAACTGGAAAATGAGGGTATATTGAATAGGGACAGAAAATTAGATAATAAGGTTGAAATGCCGTTTGTTGAACTGTTACCATGAATAAAGAGGAGGAAAAGTCAAGCCAAGACGCGAGAGAAAACAATAATAACAACCAACTATCCAAAATGTCAATAGAAAATCGAAAACCGGATGTTTACGCTGTTGTTAGCACATATATCAAAGAAAATCGGAAGATACCAAAGAGATTTTCATCTCACAAATCGAAGGCAAACTGACAACAAAAGTCTTCAAAACACGACACAGACCACAACACACTGAGCAACATAAACTCCACCAAAACCGCGGATGGTCTCATGTCGCCCAGAAGGGTACCTGCTCCACTATGAGCCCATGTGAGTACAAATTATGTGATGATATTATATTCAAGGAAAAGGATGATGGGTGGTAAATGGTACAAATAAGATACGAAATTTGCTAACCTATATTTTATATTTTTATTATAGAGCCAACAAGTCGAGTAATGAAGACTGGATACCTAACAATTTATGAGCGTGTGTTAAATAAGTAGTTAATGTTACGCGAACTGACAACGTTTATAAACCGTTGAACAATGTCATTGAAGATTCATGATATGATTAAATATCATGCCATGGGGTTACATTTTAACTGTCCACAATTGAGTGAAAATTAGTTAAAATTGAGAAAATCTACCACTGTGCACGTGAAGTGACGTCAAAACACTGAATTATGACGTCATATTAGTCAAAATGTTTTCTTTGCTGAAAGTAAATATGTTGAACTAAAAATAAGTCATTCACATGATAGCAAGTAGACTTTGAAAATTTCAGGAAATTCAGGCTAATATGAGTTTTATTACACCCTACTCCTTTCCTTGGAGATCGATGTCTTGTGATTTGAATGAACACTAGTCAATTGAAATTCAATCAGTCATACTGAGAAAATAAGTGGTCAAACATTTAACCTCATTTTCTTACTTAATTAGGAATAGACCATAAACATTTGATTGTATACTAGTATTTAAACAATACATGATAACAAAAAGTAAGATAAAACTAAGGACCAAAAAACCTTAAAATCCAAAAGGGACAACATGACAAATTTAAGTTCACAATAATCTCATCATAGATACCAGTCTTAAATGAGAGCCTGACGTGCGTTTTGTCAACAAAAGACTCATCAGTGACGCTCAAATCAATTAATTTAAACAGTACAAAGAAAGAAAATATTTAACACAAAACCTCACATAAAAACAGGGATGAACTCATCGAAAAGTCAGCAGTGATGACTCCACTTTTACATCCATCTACATATATTTTAGATTACATAAATAAATTTGACTAAAAGATACCCTTTCAAAGTATCTGAGATGAATCATAGTTTTGTTTTAAAGGGTTCTTTTATGTTTTCCTTAAGGTTCCGGTGTTGTTTTGGGACGATCTTGTTTAAAATTGTCTGTTTAATATCTTCGGATAAAGTTCTTGTTTATCCTTTGTCCTGAAATTGTTTTCACTTTAATTTCACATATTTTCATAAGATTATAATGATTGTCACTATCTGTTGACCTTCTCGGAGCATCTGAGATCAACCCCTATTTTTTGTTGAGCCCATGGTCTTAAGTCTTTAGTTTTCTTTTTAAACGGTGATTGTTTTTTTTATTATTTCATGAATGTTTCATTACTGTTTTGTTATAAGTACGTGACTCGGTATTTATGCATCCCACCATTTTATCAACGTCATGTTGAGCATTCCCTATTTAAAAATCTTTTACTTTTATTACTTTTAATACATTTCGAATTATGAAAATGAAAATAAATTGTAATGCTTTTTTCCTTGTTTTGTGCATCTCACATTAAAGTTCCGTAACTGACGAAAGATATTAAAATCTTATATTCAAAGGTTGTATCATATTATAACAAAACATGGCACAGACATGTTAAAGAAATCATTTTCCATTCGTTTCTTTGGACGCCCGTCTTATCGATATTTTGGTATTATGGAGGATTTTCTCCAACGGATGGAAAGACAGTTATTTTAAGTTGTATGGCGACAGCAGTCTTTTATGGTACCATGGAAACGAATATGAGCACCACAAGGGTGGTATAAGGCTCAAGGTAATCTTCTTCTTCTAGTGCATGGATATCTTTCCAATTATGGAACAACACATACAGTTGTGTATATGTATTAAAACGTGTCACACAATTTTGAATCTTATTTATACTAATGAATTTTAAATCTAAAGGACACTTCTGTACAGTATCAATACATGCAATAGGGGAATAAATTTAAAATTTATATATATATATACGTATTGATTTAAAATCTAGGAAGATACCTTTTACAGTCAAAGCTAAGCGGGAATAAACTGAAAATCTAAAAGGATACTTTATACAGAATAAGTTAAACGGGAGGAATACTCTATCTCTCCTTATATATCTGCCTATATACATACACATAAAAACATTTTGGCAAAACACCGTATAGTAGCCACTTTATCTACAATGTCAGGTTATAACTGAATTATCATCTCTGATTAACATATAAAATTTTGATGAGATTGACATTTGATATAAGATAAATCAAAAAAGAGATATACAGGGCAATTTTTTAAATCAAATGTTTGATAAAGCATTCAAATGACATTTTCAGACGCACCAATTTTTTCATTTTCATTTACTAGCACTAGGTGAATACCACTGCTGCTGGAATGTTAATCCCCGAGGTATCAACAGCTCAGTAGTTCATCCTTCAGTACAGAAATGATTTATAACTTTCGTCTTACTTCCCAGTTCAGAGATAAAGATTTACTTAGAAACTGAGGTTCCAACTGCCCCGGAAAAGTTTATCTAAGCTGAATTTAGCTATTCTTTAATGGCACCTTCTTGTCATATAGGCCACAACGTGTCTTCGTATCTGTACATATATATACTGTAGACCAACTTATTTTCGCGAGCGATTTATTTTAGCGACTTTCACATTAAGAAAAAAAAAAACGCGAATATAAATCGTCTCAAATATGTAAAACTTGGATCTTTCCTTATTAAACAACATCAAGTTTATTAGAAAATCGCGAAATTAGATAGCCGCAAAATGGACTAGAAAATGTAAAACGCGAAATAAAGTATCCGCGAAAATAAGTTGGTTTACAGTATACGTATATGTATCATTGGCGTTCAATTTGTATTTGAAAATTTTCAAGTTTAAAAACAAAACTCAAGATAAACAAAGGAAATTATCCAAACTATATGTTAGTTTGCGACATAAGAATGAAAAACTGCAAAGTAAAGCTGATGTAACCGATAATCTAATGTTATCCTTTATTTATCACGTGGTTTTGAATCGCTCATTTTCTCAGTCATTCATTATTTTCTACAGTGCTTTACTTCTTGTCACCATTATTAATGAGTGAGTTTATCTGTTAATCTTATTTGTTATTTGTATTTCTAACAACCCGCTTATTATTTCGACGAAAATGTAAGATCTATATTATATTGATTAACAAACTAGTTCCAGAACTTTTGGCATATCAGTATAATCAATTGTCATATAAGATGGTGTTTTACACTGTGAAAACAAAACTTCAAGTTTTCGGTCTGGGTCTCAAAAATGAAGAATATACCAACAGGCCAACCAATAGCCATTAGTCAATAAAGGACATAATTTGATTTTTGATTTTGGTTTTAAAGCCATTTTAAGCACCGCTTTTGGGCTATTTCGTGGCGGCCAGTTTTATTGGTGGTGGAAGCCGGGTGCCCGGAGAAACCACCCACCTTCGATAGGAAATCTGACTATCCTAGTCAATTAAGATTGAGTCGAGTGCACCCGCACGAGCGGGATTCGAACTCACAACCTCAGTGTTGACTGGCTAAAGATTACAGTAGTAACTACTTAGACCACTCGGCCACCGAGGTCCCTATGAAGGACATAAAAGCAATAAGTAAAGAAGGACAATCGATAGCAATAGTGGTAATAGGACAATCGAAAGCAATAATTAGAACATGTAGAAGAAATGACAATCGAAAGCAATAAGTAGAAGAAGGAAAATCGCAAGCAATAAGTTGAACAAGGAAAATCGAAAGTAATAAGTAGAAGAAGGACAATCGAAAGCAAAAGTAGAAGAAGGACAGTCGAAAGCAATAAGTAGAAGGACAATCAATTGCAATAAGTAGAAGAAGGACAATCGAAAACAATAAGTAAAAAGGGACAATCGAAAGCAAAAAGTAGGAGAAGGAGAATCGCAAGCAATAAGTAGAAGGACAATCTAAAGCAATAAGTAGAGAAAGGACAATCGAAAGCAAAAAGAAGAACAATTGAAATTTTAAGTAGTAGAAGGACAATCAAAAGCAATAAGTAAAAGAATAACAATCGAAAGCAATAAGAAGAAGACGGACAGTCGAAAGCAATAAGTAGCAGAAGGACAGTCGCAAGCAATAAGTAGAAGAAGAACAATCAAAAGCAATAAGTAGAAAAGAAAAATCGAAAGCAAAAAGTAGAAGGAGGACAATCACAAGCAATAAGTAGAAAAGAATAATCGAAAGCAATAAGTAGAAGAAGGACAATCGAAAGCAAAAAGTAGAAAAGGACAATCGAAAGCAAAAGTAGAAGAAGGACAATCACAAGCAATAAGTAGAAAAGAACAATCGAAAGCAAGAGTAGAAGAAGGACAATCGAAAGCAAAAGTAGAAGAAGGACAATCGAAAGCAATACGTAGAAGAAGGACAATCGAAAGCAAAAAGTAGAAGAAGGAGAATCGCAAGCAAAAGTAGAAGTACACAATTGAAAGCAATTAAAGAAAACAATCGCTAACATTAAGTAGAAGAAGGAAAATTGAAAGCAAAGGAGAAGAAGAACAATCGAAAGCAAAAGTAGAAGGACAATCGATTGCAATAATTATAAGAAGGACAATTGAAAACAATAAGTAAAAGAAGGATAATCGAAAGCAATAAGTAGAAGAAGGATGATCGGAAGCCATCAATAAAAAATGACAAAATGTAAAAGACGAAAACAAAACGAAAAGAAATATGTTAAAGCAATTGTGAAGTTGTTCTACGTGTTCTACTGGTCTATTTAAATGCTTTCTATGATTATGCTAATTTGACTCTATCTTAAAAATACGAATAATAGTATATGGCAAGATTTGAAGATCGTTTCCTTTACTGTTAGTACTGGAATAGTTTGTTCGAGTCATGTCAATATTCTACTCAATAAGGGTTCGTCAGACGATTCAACATTGAACATTTTGGTAGATCTAGTCTGTTTGATCAGTTCTGCTTATTTAAGTTTGTATATATCTATTATACTTATACAGATATTCGGCAAAACGCAAACAAATTATAAAATCGTCATTTAAGGGCAGTAACTTCAATGACGAGTCATGTCACGTTTTCAACTATGTTTATTTATCCATAACTTTAGTCTTTTGGTCAATTTTTGCTATTTAAATTTTCCTCTATCTATTATAACTCTCAAGATAACATACAAAATGAAAATAAAATGGTAAAAGTGTCATTGGAGGGTAAAGGTCCTATGAGAAGTCGTCTGGCTATTTTGATGAAAATAGACAGGTAGATAGATCTCATCATTTTGTACATTTATGCCTCTGTCAGATTTTCTGCATTTTAGCAGTCTTCAAGATATTAGACAAAAGTTGCATTTTACCACTGTGTTCTATTTAGAGCCATGTTGGTTGACAGGCGGGGTCATCGGACACATTTTAAACTAAATACTCAAATGATGATTGTGGATAAGTTTGGTTTAATTTGGTCTAGTAGTCTCAGAGGAGAAGATTTTGTAAAAGTAAACGACGACAGAAGATGGATGCCAAGTGATGAGAAAATTTCACTATGCCCTCTTAGCCATGTGAGCTAAAGAGTTATACCCAAGAATGAATAAATACGACGGATGCCATATGACCAACTGGGACCCAAAATAATAGCCAGATTCATCTTAGCTTTACTTGAGGAATTTGAACCTGACTTTTTCATCATTTCAAAACTCATAAACTGAGCATTTTAGAAAGGATCATAATTATTCAAATCACTACCAAAACGTAAGCTTGGCTGATGCTACCATCGAAGACTAACAGTCCACCAGAAGTGGTATTGACCTTAAACTGTAAATTTAGAAATTATTGCTAGATTTTTATCAAGTCAAATAATATAATGCAACTGGTTGAAAGTCACAATAATAGGAACTCGCATTCTGCTGTCCGATAAATATATCTGTATGTAGTTTTCCTAAAATCGCAATTATTAATCTCGCAGTTTTACCATTCTTTAAAAGTCGCAATAATTTCTGAATTACTAAAAAAAACCTATATTGTCCTTTGACAATCATTTTTTTAGATGGTATCAAACTTCATTGCAGTTGGACCAATGTGCCTTCATAAAGTTGGTTTCCCAAAGCTTCAAAAGGCAGACATGTTATCCATTTGATGGGTGTTCCTGATATCTTCAAAAGGGAACTAAAAAGACAACTTAAAATGAACTGGATTTTATTCCCAACGTATGAAGGGACATGCAGTACGTAATTAAAACACTTATGATACAGTTGGGATCAGTTTTAAACTCTCTTAAAATTTGTGTTCGTGGACATCCTCGAACAGTTTGGTACTATGACAACAAGTATTAGTACATGATCTAAAAATGATTACTAGAGGAACTTAGTTATATAAAATTAACAACGAAATGCAATTATATACACGATTTACGGGGACATTAACGGTATAAATTTTTCTGCACCAGACGCGAAATTTGGCAATAAATGTCTCTTCAGTGATGTTCGAGGCCAATCTATTTGAAAATCCAAAGCTTATTTAAAAATGAAAGCTTTTAACCAAAAGGACAAGATATTATTGCCAAAACCGGGCAAGGAATCAGAGCTGTGCATGAGGGCGATATATTCCGTAATTTAAAATAATTTCTTATATTGTGTAATTTATATTTCTATTTTTTATATTGTAACAGCAAACACTAAATCTCTATTTTTATGCAAGTAATAACTATTACTTTCAATAAAGAGGCTTTAGCTGTTAAATTTATATTCACCGCTTTCACTCAAATTAATATATATACTAAAATGTATTTCCATATTACAAAAGTCCAAAAGATACAATTCACAATGCATGGATTCATTATAATGTATAAGCACTGATGTCCTTAGACAAATGATGGATAGCGGTTTTGGTTTTTCTTTGTCTTTGGACTCCAGCGAAATTATGATGTTCCCAATCGAGTCCCTTAAGCTTATAATATAATTGACGTCACAGAAGACATTTAAGCGCTAACCGTTTTGACAAACATATGTCTTATATTGGGCACGTTTGGGCGAGGTACAAATCGGACACGTTTAGCCGGGCAAAAACGGACAAGTTTTGGGGAGGTGAAATTGGACTCGTTTTGGGAAGTGGAATCGGACACGTGTTGCGATTTGTGATTTTAAGGACACGTTTGAGTGAAATGGACACGTTTCGGCGACACGGACACGTTAAGGGTTCGGCACGTTTGAGAGTGTTACATTATAAACAGGTACTATATTACACAGCCTAATATACTATTTAGTTTGATTACTATTGATTATTATTTACAGGGCATGGCTTGAGGCTATTAAACCAACGGTAGGTACAAATAAAATGCACATTTGAAATGTAGGGCGAAGGGCTGTGCCCTAGCACTTGTTTTCATAGTATATACCTTTCCATTGACTTTCCAATCCAACACATTTTACAACTCTTATATAAAAGCAATCTTATTATTGGTCTACGGATTTACTTATTTTACCTGACTACTTGTATCAACGGTCGTGTAAAACAAAATTCAGTTACGAAGTTTTATGTTTGGTAAATTCACTCACTAGCATCCTAGCTTTCATGTTTGTTCTATTTTTGGCAGTGATTTAGCAGATCATCAGTTCATAAATGCAGCAAAGACGAATTGCAAACTTTGCAATTTATATATTAATCATACAATAACAAAATTGTGATTTTTAAAGGCCCTTTACTCCAGAAAGAAAAGATGGTAGCGTCTGTTGAATGTATGTATATTGAGACAAAAGATGTTTAAATCTTTACATAATTAGATGACAAAATGAGCTGTCTAAATATAGGCATATGTATTAAAGTTGCTGTTGGCGTTCTTCGTGTTTTGAAAACATTTCTCAATTTCACATTAAACTAAAGTTTTGTTAAATTAGGAAAATATAGATTTTAAAGTGGCACATAGATAGTCTAGCGGAAAGCCATTTAAAATAACTACTAATAAATAGATTGTAAGGTTAGAGGTTTTGGGTTTTTCTATTTCATAGTAAAACTAAAAGCTTTATCGATATGATAAAGGAGGTATATTCCTTTACACGTTATCAATTTTTTCAATTCATCATAAAAGGGATCCTGTTCCTGAAGAAAGTAATATAAATATCGCCATCAAGTTGGTTGAAATTGCTAACTGTTACAACGATATGTAGAAATATTTCAAATAAAACAAATGAAAAGCTTATTTTTAATATTTATTTACTGACTTTGATATGAAACTGTCGTTATATGAAGTAAATGTATTTTTTGTAGTTTTATATGGTTGTTACCGCTTTGATCGGTGCATATTTTAAGAAGGAATCACTTTCACACTTCAACCTAAATATATTTGATACAAAATTTTGAGAGATATTCAGTAGGCATTCAAAATTAAATAAAGATCAGATTTGCAAGGGACAAGGACCTATCATGTTACATGAAGCAATACAAAAACAACAGTACACCAGTTTATTTTTGGTATTTTGCAAACCTTCAGAATTTGTGGTCCTCAATACTCTTCAACTTCCTACTTTATTTGGTCTTTTATCTTTTGGATTCGACCGTCGCAGGTGGGTCTTTTGATTTGATTTGATTTTGATTTTTGGTGTTTTAACGCTACTTTTAAGCACCGCTTTTGGGCTATTTCGTGGCGGCCAGTTTTTATTGGTGGAGGAAGCCGGAGTGCCCGGAGAAAACCACCGACCTTCGATAGGAAAACTGACAATCCTAGTCAATTAAGATTGGAGTCGAGTGCACCCACACGAGCGGGGTTCGAACTCACAACCTCAGTGTTGACTGGCTAGTGATTACAGTAGTAACTACTTAGACCACTCGGCCACCGAGGCCCCTGGGTCTTTTAGACGAAACGCGCGTCTGGCGTAGAAAATTATTATTCTGTTATCTGTGATGAGTTTATTTGATACATATATTTGTTTATGATTTAAGTTTGGTAATTTTACCTGGTAAATTTATATCTGTATTTCATTTCTATCAAATTTTGCCACAACAAAGCAACATAGATATATAGATTGCACTACATCTTTCATATAAGCATAACAAGATTTTCATTAGATTTGTGATTAATTGTTATAAAACGGAATTGGTTTTATTTCGGAATATTGGGTCCTCAATGGTCTCAACTTTATTAAGCCTTTTGATTTTTTACTCGAGCGTCACTAATGAGTATTTCGTACACAAAACGCGAATCTGGCGTTTAAAATTGAAATTCTAGTATCTATGATGAGTCTATTTATATGATATATATGGTTGAAAAGTTGCCCTTTCACCTTTAACTTTAACCTTGAATTGTTGTAGCTGCCTTCTCCACCTTCAAGAAAAGCATACTCACCATTTAAGCAATGGAAATCAGGTTAGACCAGAGAATGCTCATCATTCAAGTAATGGTAATCAGGTTAGACCAGAGAATGCTAACCATTCAGGAAATGGTAACCAGCTTAGCTTATACCCATCGGTTAATGTTGTTCGATGTGAGTATAAAAATTTAAGACGTCATATGTAACTCAATATAGTATTCCTTTAAAGAAAAATGAAAGATCTATATCGTAATCGAAAAAAACTACATGTACAGAAAATTTACATGACACATACACAAGACAATGGTGAAGACGAAATGAACAGAATGAAAATAATTAATCATAATTGCGCAAAAGATTGCATGCATTCGTTTTCTTATAGAAAGAAGTAAAATAAAAAATACCGAACTCCGATTTTTTCAAACAGAAAGTCCTTAATCAAATGGCAAAGTCAAAGGTCAAACACATCAAACAAATGATTAACAACTGTTATATTCCTGACTTGGTACAGGCATTAGATTGTAATGAAGACATACGATTTATAATAATTAATAAAGAGTAGATTCTCAATGACCTTGTACGTTACATCAGGAATGCCTCAGATTTTGTTTGTTACCTTTTCAATTCCATCGCCTCTTGTTTGTCTAATGTAGAGGTCGAAACACACGTCTGGCGTACTAAATTTAAAGCCAGGAATCGTCGAATCAGGATGTTTGTTTTTGTTTTGTTTTTTCCATATGTGTATATCGATGACTTACAATTTCGAAATGACTTGTGGCGAAATTACCGCCCTTGGAAAAAAATATATTTTAAACCATTGTACTTGTTTGGCTTGTTCTATAATGCTTCTTCTATAAGACCCATTGGTGGTCTTTGTCTGTTTTCTGTTCTTTGGTTGGTTTGTTTGTTACCCTTCTCTATTCTATTTCAGATTTGTTTAACATAAGTGGATTATTACAATATACAGATCAAGTGTGTGCGTTTTGTTCCGTCTTACTGAATTTTTGTGTAGTTAGAGTTTTATTTTTAGGAGAAGCATTTGTCTTTCCGATTGATCTACTTTTTCCATACAACAAATGCATAATGTTTTGTTTTTTCAGTTCGGGCATCTTCTCACAATTAAACCCTATGCGCACAGTATTGCAAGAGTATGTAACCTTTCACTTGACTTCCCAGAAATTTACGTTGAACGATCGGTGCAGGCGGGGAACATTCTACTATATCAATAACACTTTCTGAAAACAATCTGTAAAATTTCCGGTAAACTTTTGAAGAAATTATCTTAAACTCAGTGCAATATAACATTTACTGAGCATTTAATTTGACAGTGCATTTGTTGTCTCATGGAAGTTATTATAATGAAAACAACGTTTTTTCAGTTTTCAATTAATCTAAATTAATTTCAGACCAACCTAAGGGTCAACTTTTCAAACAATAGAGAAGAAAGAAGCTATTCAGGAATTCAAAGTGGTAAGGCAATATGTAACAAATAAAAGATATTAATAATGTGGGATGTTTTGGCTCATCTTGAAAGGCCTTTAATCAACTAATAAAATTGAAAGAGTAACAAAAGTGCTGTTCATTTTATTCATGACTTCATCCATTCGGAATTTTGGTACCTCAATGCTCTTCAACTTCGTACTGTATTCTGCCTTTTAACTTTTTCGATTCAAAATGGTTGTAATCATGGTATTAATGATGAGTTTATTTCAATGTTAAATCCTAGAACATTATATATCACTGCTGGCACTGCTTCATTTAACACCTTCTTTTCTTCCATTACGATGTATTGCTTCAGAAATGTATCGTACCATACACATGCCGTGTGCAATATCACAGTATTTTGAAGCTTGGTTTAAAGTGTTTCTTGGAATTAAACTTATATGGTACATAACGATTTCTTGTGCAAAAGCACCAACAAACAACCAGTAGATTTGATTGATATGTTGCTGTAAAACTTTAAATACCAATACTAGATAGTAAAACAGAAAGATTCGAAAGAAAATTCCATTAAAAAACATGGTTGATTTATCATTATTCACAGTGCAAAAAAAAGATCGGTTGGTCTAATGAATTTGACCATCAGAAGAAACTGAAGTATATCTAATTTATAAAATAAAGTACATATATAGATATAAGAAGATGTGGTATGAGTGCCAATGAGACAACTCTCCATCCAAGTAAAAATTTATAAATATATGTATACAGTCTTTACAAATGGTGCCGTTTTATTGTGTTCTTTAGGTGTTATCCTGGGAGGAGAGTTAGGTTATGGTCTTCATGGTTATGGGCCAGGTATTGGATGGGGTTTGGGATGGGATGGGGACCAAATCCTACGGTGGATTCTGGGGAAGTTGGAGTGACTTTGGTGACTGTGGGAGTGTGAACATCGATCGCATTGTCGACGACTGGTGTCAAAATAACAACCATTACGGATATGATATAAATGATGTTGGGGATTTTGAAGAGGAAACTTTAGTAACGGTGGCGGTGATGGTTGTGGTGGGGATGTTGATAAAGGAAATGGTTGCTGTGATGATGATTGCTTTGGCGATGATTGCTGTGGCGATGATTGCTGTAAAGATTGTTGTTGTAGAGATGGTTTTGTAGAGATGATTGCTGTGGAGATGGCGGTGGAGGTGGTGGTGGTGATGGCGTTGGAGATGGTGGAGCATGTGGAGGACATTGTGGTGGAGGATGCGGAGGTTGTGGAGGTTGTGGAAGTTAAGAGATGGCGGTGGAGATGGCGGTGGAAGTGGAGGTGGTGATGGCGGTGGAGATGGTGGAGCATGTGGAGGAGATTGTGGTGGAGGATGCGGAAGTTATGGAGGTTGCGGAGGTTAAGAGACTGCGGTGGAGGTGGCGGTGGAGGTGGAGATGGTGATGGCGGTGGAGATGGTGGAGCCTGCGGCGGAGATTGTGGTGGAGGATGCAGAGGTTTAGGGGTTGTAGAAGTTAAGATTTTCTAGGTTTTTTTCTTTCTTTTTTTTCCAGTTTAGATCTGGTTTTTATTACATGTGATATTAACGTTGTGATATATTTCAATTAGACAAAATGGAATTGAAATATTTACTTTATGTATTCTATGTACTTTGTATATACTTGCGAAATAAATTTGAACAGTATAAAGGTACAGGGTCGATGTATTTTTTCCTTGTTTACGGTTGTTCTTATCGTGTCTGTTTTACTTTATTGTATTATCAATTTTTAAATTGTAGAAGATTATGAGAGAAAACGCTAGACAGCAATATTAAAGCGAATGACTAATTTAATTTTAGCGACTGAGAGATCTAAAACTCATGTGATTTGTATAATAAAAACTACGGGTCATTTTAGTTTGCTATCATAAAATTCTTTTTATTTATTTGTGATGGAATGTTTTCGAATATTGCTTAATTTTTTACATGTTAATTCCAAAAACTTATTTTTAATTCCAATGTAATTGTCCATGCATAATTTACATATCTTTTAAAATTCTATTGACATTGAAGTTCGTGGCATAAAACACTATTTACATATGTAATATATAATTTAGGACTTTCGTCCTCGGTCAATTTAATCTGAACAGGTCCATAAATAACGTATTGACCTCGTAAAAGTCCAAAATTGATAAATATTTCATTTTAGGCGTTTGCACTTGTTATTGGATAGACTTCATCATGTTCATACAGTTTACCTGCTAATACCGGTTTTGTCCTTTTCTGCCATTAAATGATGTCTGCATTTTTTAGAGGACACAGATACGAAAGATATCAAAGGGCATTAGCTACAAGATATAAAAAATTAAAATATGATTTTTTTTCAATCATTAATTAAAGTGAAATAGTTAAACAATAATTCGCTTTTAGCAGCCAGTTTGGTTCAATTTTGTCAAAGTAAGCTAAGAACATCGCTGATGAATTATTCACTAGCAAGTGAATAATTTGACCTCATTGAATCCGTATTCATGTGACCTTCAATGTTACCCCTTAGTCAAAGATGGGTTATGCATGAATTAGGCGTGTTCAGTTATTAACAGTCAAAGAATTTCAATATTTAAAGTGAAACAAGAGTAAACCATTTGATTGACTGATTCGATCCTCAAAAACTATTCTTATACAGGTAAAACTGTGAGTAACATATATTTTAACCTATAATATGAAATCAAACAAACCTAGAAAAATCCAATTGCACGAGTTCGCTATCTATTTATATCTACATTTATGTTTATATTGGGTTAAACGACTGTCGACAGTCTTCGGAGGTCACCTCGATAGTTAATAAGATGGCGTCTAGAATAAAATACACACGAAATGCTAATACATATTATCGAGCCCATGCATTGTAAATTGTTTATTTTAGACTTTTATAATTTGGATATACGTTCTTAGATATAAGAAGATGTGGTATGAGTGCCAATGAGACAACTCTCCATCCAAGTCAAAATTTATAAATGTAAACCATTATAGGTCAAAGTACGGTCTTCAACACGGAGCCTAGGCTCACACCGAACAGTAAGCTATAAAGGGCCCCAAAATTAATAGTGTAAAACTATTCAAACGGGAAAACCAACGGTCTAATCTATATAAAACGAGAAACGAGAAACACTTATGAACCACATCAACAAACGACAACTACTGAACATCAGATTCCTGACTTAGGACAGGTGCAAACAAATAAATCAAATATGAGAATTTGAGTTAAATCGGTGAACATGAATTTGACAGACAATGTCCATTTAACAAAGACATTTACTGAATAAGTTTTTACAAGAAAGGCATATCACATGTGACGGACTTGGTGATTTTCAGCTACTATCAGATTGTCGAAACAAAATAAGGTAAGGTAAAATAATAATAAACATTTCTTTATCTCATTATATGGTGCTGACAGGCTATTGATACAATAGATTAATTACTTGAACCACTCGGTAACCTGATACAAGTTTAGCTCTCTGGGCTAGTTATTACGACCTTTAAGTAACTGTTGAGATGAAGAACAGCCAATACAAATCAACATTTGATATACAACTATTTATTATTTTATCTATGAAATGTTATCTAATACACATAAAATCTATATCCTTCTCCCTCCGTGAAATAGATAGCTCCGTAAGGGTACAATTAAATACATACAATTTGAAAAAAATATTAATATCTCCTTACCTGTTTTAGGTACCAGAATAGTCGTCCGATCTGCCAAGTAAATAAAATTGAGAATAGAAATGGGCAATGTGTCAAAGAGACAACAACCCGACCAAAGAGCAGAAAACAGCCGAAGGCCACCAATGGGTCTTCAACACAGCGAGAAAATCACGCACCCGGAGGCGGGCTTCAGCTGACCCTAAACAATAATGTGTACTAGTTCAGTGAAAACGGACGTCAAATTAAATTCTGAAACAACATATAAATGAACTAAAACTTACAGGACTAACAAAGGCCAGAGGCTCCTGACTTGGGACAGGCGCAAAAATGCGGCGGGGTTAAACATGTTTTGTGAGATCTCAACCCTCCCCTATACCTCTAGCCAATGCAGAATAAACAAACACATGGCAATACGCACAGTAAAACTCAGCTTAAAAGAAGTCCGAGTCCGATGTAAGATAAGGTAACAGATGAAAATAAGCAAAATGACAATGATACATAAATTAACAAAGGACTACTAGCAGTTACTGACATACCAGTTCCAGACCTCAATTAAACTGCTTGAAAGATTATGTCTTCATCATATGAAAATCAAGCACAATCCCTTCCGTTAGGGGTTTAGTATCATACCATCATAAGATATATGAGAAGAACATACAGTAGGGTGCAGACCAAGCATTACATAAAGTAAACGCACGTTAACGCCGCATGCACATATTTTGTTACTTAACTTCAATTTTCGCGTTTACTATAATTACGTTTACGC